>LJSK01000219.1:2588-29294 GCA_001299535.1 Leptomonas seymouri
CACACACACACACACACACTTAATAGTCGCATGTCCTGCTGGGGAAGCACGAGAAAGAAGTGTTGATGGGGAAGCGCCAGCGTAAAGAGGGTTGTGGCCACTACAGGCACAGGTTAAACTAATCAAGCTGCAAAGAACGAATAAAAGATAACATAAACGAAAATGTTAGCACTTAATGCAAGGCTGGAGGATGGGGGGGGGGGGTGATGTTTTCTCGAGGAGAAGAAGATTCCCAGTTGCCAAGAGCCCCTGGGATGCAGTACTGTGGAGCTGCAGGATCGTAAGCCGGCAATGTGAAAATCGAAGAACTCATTGAACGACAACGAAGGCAGCAACAGCAAACCGCTTACTTCTCTCTCTTTCACGCCCAGCTGCTGATTCTCTCACAGCAAAACATAAATGAATAAAGATAGTTTCGTACATGCCCCCAAGAAACAAAAGGTGGTAGGTGCTGTCTGTTTGCTGCAGATACAGAGAGGCGAGGCGACACGGCGAGATGGAGGACGAGACAACATAAACAGCGAGGCGAATACCTGACGTTACTCGCCATGCACATGGAAGAACTCAAGCAGCAGGCATGCGGCAACGTGCAGGTGAGCTCATACCTCCAAACGGGACAAAGAAGGAAGCACTGTTTATCTATATACATATATATACATATGTTTGTCTCGCCCTCCTCGAATTTCCTTTACAGCATTCTTCGCATTGAACGTCTACTATGAAGGGCGAGCCCGCACAGACACGCGCCGCTAAGCAACGAGTGAGCTGCAGCGCTACGTACCGGAGTACGCCAAGCAGCAATGCGTGGGTCTGCTCCTCCCTGCCCAAGCGCATGTGCAGCACTCAGGCCGTGGAGAAGGCCCGAAAGTAGGCTGATGATGGAATAAGAAAAAAGATTGAAAGGAAAACAGCGGAGGCACAGGTGTGCGACGTACGACTGCGCCGCGTCCACAGAGGAAGCCTCACCACAGAAAAAAAAGGAAAGAGTGGAGAGGATTTGTAAGGCACACTCATCCGGGACCCGGAAGCAAGCGAGAGTCGATGCGTCAACGTCACCTACAAGTTCTAAGAGCGTTAGCGTAAAGACACGCACCCGCATCCAAAGAAAAGGCAGCAGCGACGCCCATCTAAAATGCGTGGCTGGCTTTACCATCATCTCCCACACACTCCACTACCTCCTCCCCCCCCCCACCGCCAAAAGCAACAACAGCAAAGCCGATGTATATACATAGAGACCTGCCGCTTCTGCCACGGGGCTAATAACAATAATAAAAGAAAGTGAGAAGCCACTCATCCTACCGACTAGAGCTTCGACATGCGATACTCCTGGCAAGGGCTGCACAGTGGGTTGGTAGGCGTTGCGCGGATCCCCTCTACGTACTCCGGCGGGAGAACATCCGCGCCCTCAAGGACGCGTGAGATGTACTCGCGAGAAGGCAGCAGCTCTTCTGAGGTCTCCTGTGCAATGTATGCCCAACAGTCCCACGGCGCCGCCGCAGCGTCGTATAGGTCCTTGCAGCGCAGAAACTCCCTACTGCTGCCGGTCTCAAATCGATCCATCATCTCCAACTGCGCCATGCTGATCTGATATGCTGCCCCGCACACGTACGGCGGCATGGTGCTGTGGTGCTTCACAAGCCCCTTCGCCTTCTTCTCGTTTCGAATCTCGACCGGCTCGACGTTGAAACAGCCAAAAGACGCGCGCTGTAGGGTGTCCGGGGACGCTTTATTCGTCACGAGGACGTAGTCAGGAAGCTTCACGGCACGCCGTTGGTACGGCGGCCCAAGGAGAGCACACACCTGCTCCCACGAAAGGTTCAGCCCGTAGGCAAGGTACCAAGTCTTCTCCTCCGAAGGATCCTTCGCCGTGTCGCGCGCGCGCATGAATACCATGCGGTAAATCGCCTGTCCGTAGGATGCGCAGTCCTCCGAACGACCCCCGTAGTCACTTGAGTTGTCCTCGGCCCCCTTGTGCTTCTCTTGTCTCTCCTCGTCCTCCTCAGTCGCAGTCTGCAGCAGCAGATGCCCCTTGTAAGCCTTCTCAATCGCTGCCGCGTACGCGCAGCTGGGAGCGACAAACCGCGAGCTGATACAGTTACACCAGTGCATCCCAGGCCACCGAAACGTCACGGCGGCGCTGTTCTCGTTGCTCTGCTTTCTGTTTTTGTTGGCACAATCTCCGTCCGCATCGGTGGGGGCAGCGACGGCCGGCGCTTTAGACGTCAGCCCTGGCGGTATCGTAACGCCTTTCGGGGGCGGCAGCACCATCCACTGCCGCCTGATCGACTCCTCAACCACGTACTTGCGCTCCAGCAGCGGCAGGTCCAGCGCTGCAATCACAAGCACCCCATGCACGGTCGCATCGGCGTCCCGCACGCCATGTCGCACGTCGCTGAGCCCGACGCACGTCAGCATGGCGTACATGTTGAAGGAGCCCTCACGTGCAACGGCCTGCAGCAGCGGCTCGCGCATGTTTGCAGGGAGCTCGTAGAGCATGCCGCGCACGCCATCCCGAAACGCCGTGAAGTCCTCCAGGGGGTGGTCGCTGCTGCAGTGATGCTTCGACTCGTGCTGGGCGTGGTAGGCCTGTGCAGAGGCCGTGTCGCGGCGAAGTAAGGCGTAAGGGGTGATGTTTAAACGGCCGAATCGCGGCCCCTCCGCACTTACCGCGTCGCAGAGAAGTCGGTAGCCCGGCAAAATGGCCGGGTGGGACCGCAGAATAGCGGGCACGGCGCCGTCTGTCACATCGGCGAGGGCCCGCCGCATCACCTCTGGGTCGACATAGGTGCCGTAGGCAAAGTAATAGAAGTTGCCGATTGTGTTGGACGTCATCGGGGGCGGGGGGGATGCGGGCGCGGAAGACAGTGGCGTCTCTTCAGGAAGAAACAATAATTATAACAAAATAGAATTTTGAAGCGACTGCAGATGAAGCAGTTCGTGATCCTTCAGATGCCCACTCTTTGCAGCGATCAGGAGCTGGCCTAACAGGGCAGGGCGGTGCTGGCAAAAGACACTGCGAGTGCGGTGAAGAAGGTAGGCGACGAGAAGGGCAAGCGGTAGCCGGAGCGCAAGCAGAGGATATAACGACTGTAGGCGCTACCGTAAAACTTGCAAAGGGCAACCCGCCAAACTTGAAAAAAAGCTTGAAAACAAAAATTCAATGCGGTAAGGAATAGAGAAGAGAGAAGGAACGGGAGGGGGAGGGGGGATGTCGCGACTGCCGTGCTCCAACTGCGAGCCAGCAATAATTTCTTAGAAAATAGAAGATAGAGTTAAGCTGTGTGTACGTGTACATATATATATAGGTAAGTAAACAAAGAAGCAAAACGAGTGGGGATAGTCTTCCGCTTGTGGTAGTCGAAACTCATTCCTTGTTGTAAGGGTGTTCATCACGGGTCGAGAAGCAGAGTGGGAAGAGACAGTGGAGGAAGGCTGTGACGTGTACATCGTTCTGTGTATACATGAATATTAAAAGACAAATGCAGCCTCGCTCTCTGCCGCCTTGCCAAGGATGCTGAGAGTCGTTGAATGAGGCGAGGTCATCAGCTCACATACAAGCAGCCTTTCATCCTCCGTTTCCATTATCGATCAGATGAAATATGCAGCGAATGCAAGGCTCTGTGAAGTGCAGCATGTGTCCTTCCCTCCTCCTCCATCTCACAAGAGTTTGGAATTGCGATGCATTCCCTGTCCTTGCGACAGGATGTCGAAGGCTTTTTTAAATGGCTGTCGTATGTACTTGAGTTGTATATGTGACTGCAGGTTCCCGTTGAAGGAAATCGTACCATAGCACCCGTTTCCCCTCCTTCAAGGAAGGGCTGCCCCTCCACAACTTGCCACCTCACGAGGCAGCCGCTGGAGCGGCAACGGCAACGGATACGATGAGACGACGTGCAGCCTCCACCTCTGCCTCGGTCCGCTCCTTTGGCCAACCTTTCAGTACGCTCATCGCCATTGCAATGGACGGCAGCGCTTGCATTGCGTCCTCGGGACTCGTGTAGGCCACGTGCGTGCGCCGCGCCACTACGTCCACGAGCCGCTCCACGTAGCCATCGAGAATTAACGACTGCAGTCGGAGCATCGCATTCTTGTCGGGTGTAGGGTGGGACGATGAGGGGGCAGCAGCATCGTTTAGAAGGGAAGGCGGCATGGTGAGCTGCAGGCGACGGGTGCGGCACCTGTACAACTGCTGAAGACGCTCCGCGTCAAAGACGGATGGGTGGTGTACCAGCGCGTTCACCGCGTCCTCGGCAATGCGTCGCGCTAGCACGGGGGAACCACCGTACACGTGAAGAAGAGCAACGTCACGGTAAGCCTCTCCTTCGCCTTGACTGCTTTCAGTTTGACTGGGAGAGCAGCAGTTGACTGCCTGCGTCTGCTCCCCCTCGCTCTCTTGAACGGGAACAGAGGAGAAGCGCAGTGCGTAGCCCTTGCTCAGCAGCTCCGACTGAAAGGGCACTTCCTTTGGACTCTTCATATACGGTACGACGTGTGACACGCACGAGAGCAGCCGAGACGTGTCAACCGATACACCGCAGCTGGCCAGTATCGACACGATCCGCTCTTGCTGCGTCCAGTAGCCATCCCTAGACTGAATCGCGTAGGCGCCATCCACGGTGCTGGCAGAGGCCCCGTCTGCTCCGGTTGCGAACGCATCGAAAGAGGTTTGTGGAGAGGATTCCACATCTTCGCTGCTGCGCTGGCGCAGCGTAGGCGAAATGCTCGGCCCGAGCAGAACACATCGATCCCACCACGGCAGCACCATGGCGGATGCAAAGCTGAGACGGGGGGAGCTGAAGTGCAGGCCGGTGGCACGCGTGGACTGCGAGAGCGATAATGGCGAATGCACCGCGTGTGAAGTCCCTGAAGCATTCCCTCCATCCGTCGCGTCACTACTACCGCCAGAAGTGGGCGCGGCCGATGTCGTTGCGTAAACGGCATCGGCCGGTACAACCAAGTAAGAATACATCAAATACCCTGCAAAGGCGGCTGGTACGGTGTCACGTGCGTTGCCGTCGAAGAGTTCCTTCACCGCATCGACGCTGCAGCCACTGCAGTTGACAATGCTGCGCGCGTAGACTACAGTTGAGGAAGACGGCGATGTTGTCGCCTCAAGTGGATGGGTACCACGCTTGTGGGACTCGAAAAGGGGAGCAGCGGCCGAGAACACTGATTTATTGTCGCTTAGCCCCATCCAGCGCGAAAGGAAAGACATCCGCATCGAAGGGGGGACTGCGTGGCTGCTCTGGTCGACGGCGCTGTCAGAGGCGAGGGCGTCACGCACGTGCGCGATCAGGATCGCGGAGGGGCCGCCAGCAGAGGGCTGCTCTACAGACCGGCCAAACCACCAGGGCGTGCGCCTGTGCTGCCTCTTCTGCTCCTGAGCATCACCTCCGAACTTCTTATCCGTCGAATTGTGTGACCCTTCTTGGATGCGGACAACTGGAGCATAGGTGCACAGCACCACTCCCAGCTGCTCCGCGGTCGACGCTAGGGCTACCGCAGCAGTGTGGCTCTCGATGCTCATGTTCCCTGTGACAATGCCACCCTTCACCCGCACCGTACGACATTCCGAAGCAGAGGAGGCGTTGGCCGAGAGGGCTGGCAAACAACGCACCACAGCAGAAGTGGAGAGAATAGAAACAGGAAGCATTGGCCCACAGAAGACGCTGAGAGCGGTGCTGAGCACCGCCGCGCACACATACTCGAGCATCTCTGAAGTGTGTAGCGCGGGGAGTAGCGTACTAGCCTTCCGCGGAGTCACGCCCACGTCAGGCCCACCATTTACTAGAACCTCTTCACCTCGATTGAAGCAGTTCCATATGCGAGTGAGGCGGGTGCATGCACGTCGACTGAGCGTGTCCGGTGCCATCACGCACGGCGCTGCCACGTTTCTCCAGGTTGTCTCCTCCTCCATCAGTGTCACGGCAGCGCGCAGCCAATCCGCGTCTCGCTGGCGAATGGCGCGTTGGACATACGGGAAGGCACCGGGCGAAACGGTCGGCATGTGTGACGTGGTCTCGCCGCCTCCAATGTCCCCCGCATCCACTAAGGCCACGCGCAGCCCTCGCTGTGCTGCGTCGACAGCCGTGTAAAGCCCCGTGAGGCCGCCGCCAACGACGAGAACATCAAAAGGTTCGCTGGGGGAGCTAGACTGGAGGCTTGACCAGCGTCTGGACCGCGCCGTCGATGCTCGCTCAGCCGTTTCCAGAGCTGCTGACCCCGACAAGGGGGAAGAGGAGTGATATGCAGAGGCGGGGTGCACACCAAACGAGCGCAGCTGCCATCGCTGATAAATAAAGGCGGCCCCCGCCGTAATCGCTGCGACACGCGCCAGGCGTACGTGGAGGCGACGACTCTTGCGACTCATTCACTCACTTCGCACGTACGAGCTGCAGAGAAGGTAGGAAGAAACGAAGCAAACAACACAGCTAAATACAGCGTGAGTTGTGTGCAAGCGTCTACGCCGTCCTCAATGCAACCCAATCTCGCGTGGTTTCTGCCACGCGAACGCCGCACCGGTGTGCTGTGAAGGCGGATGTTCCCACCCGATCTTGTGCTGGCGGGATATGAGGCCACAGAGCATGTGCTCACTTGGCACCAAGAGAATTGAATGCGGAGAGGGGAGAGAAAATGGGGCGGTCGGCTCGGCACATCGAATCCGCTCCGCGAGCGCTAAAGCAGATGACTACACAGGAACAAGTGGCTGCTGCAATCGACGGAGGACTGGACACTGCAGGCGAAAGAAAAAGAAAGAAAGAGTGAGGGACGTGCTCCACGCAGCAGCTCGAGCGTGATTCTCACTTGGCCCCTTCAGACACGTCTGAAAGCCTCTTGAGGCCCACGAAGGCTTCGTCTTCCCCTCCCCCCCCCTCCCAATTCTGCACCCTCAGCGTTGACAGACGGAAAACGGTCATAGCAGAAAAATTTAAAAAGAGCTGCTCACTGCCCATTCCACCAGCGGAGGGCGCTGTGGGAGGGGCAGCACCAGCCTGTCTTTCCGTCTTAACCCGCGGAAACGATGCCGTCCTTCAAAAGGAAGAACTCGGGTTGATGTCCCACTGCAAAACGGCCTGGCAAAGGGAGAGGAGCGGCCTACACGCTCTCTGCCCGTCAAGTGCACACCACTCGTAGCACGAATCTGCTCCTGCTTAGCTGCACAGCGTACTTCTATTTTTTCTTCTTTGTTATTCGCCTTCGTTAAACGCTCGATCATTTTGCATTATTAGGGATCTTATAAAAAGCAGGTCACCGCAGACAGCGCGCCGCTTCCGCCTCTCACCGCTTCTTATACAAGGACGGCACCAGGACGTCTCCCGGCCGATGGCGGAGCTCCGTGTTGGCGTTCGCCTGCCCATCCTTCTTTATAAAATCAAAGGCTACAAAGTAATCGCCCGCCACATCGGTGTAGTCAACATCAAAGCCAATATCCTCGACCAGCTCGGCCAACTTGCGTGGGAAGGGTACGCGTGAACGCACCTCGATGATCTTCAACAAGCGCTTCGGTTTCAAAATGCGAAACGCCTCAAACAGGCTTTTTTCGTAGTCTGTCGCCATCAGGCTCAGAGAGAAGACGCACACATCCACGCTGCTGCTCTCCAGCGGAACGTTCGTTGTGTCCGCTACTGTCACGTTCGGGTTGAGAGCGAAGAAGTCAAACGAGTGTACCGTGTAGCCTTTGGGCTTCAGCGCAGCAGCGATCTGCGCATCCCCGCAACCCATGTCCGCTACCACCCAGGATGGTGGGATGTGCCCCGGCATGCTCTTGCCTTTGTTCGCGAGAAAGCGTCCACGGCGATCACCGAGCAGTGACTCCACCATGACGCTGTTCGGATTGATGGGCCACTGCACGAGCTGCTGGTGGTACCCTGTGTGATAGTCCATGAAAGTGGACTGGTCGCGCAGCAGCCGGCTGGCCAGCGTCGTGGGGGCGTTGTAAATCTGCTCGTTTAGCAGGCGGAACGTGCTAGCGTTCAGGCGGTTGCGGAAGTGGTCGAGCAGCTCTTCGTCGCCCTTCTGACGCAGCACCCGTCGGCGTTGTGCCGCGCTGCTCGCCCCGGCGGCCTTGGCCATATTCTTCTCGTCCGGGTTCACAATCGCGTTGTACTTCGGTATGCGGTGTGCTTTGCGGTAGACCCTCTCCTCCACCTTACTGGAGAAGGGGATGTTCTTGCGGTTGTTGGCCGAGTCACGAGCAGCGGTCGAGTCACCATAGGAGACGATGGGGCCCTTGACGTTGCTCCCGTCCTTCCGCTTTGGTGCGGCGGCCGCTTGGCCGCTGCCGGGGTGCTTGCCATGTGGATGTGTTTGGCTCGCCCTCTTTGCATCCTTCTTTTTCTGCTTCTTGTCGTACTTCTTCTGGAAGTGTCGACCGCCTAACATTTTCGGGCTACGAGGCGCACTCAGCGCAAACTACGTCGGCTCCCTACTGCGATGGTTCAACTGCGCCTCGAGCTGAAGGCAGTGCTTAACACCGTGTGTGCGTGTGTGTGTGTGTGTGTGTGTGTGTGTGTGTGCAGCCAATGCAGAGTACATCAAGAGGAGAAAGAAAGCCAACCGCAACAAGCAGAAAGTAGAGCATCTAGGACGAATAACGGATGAAGCCGTTCCCCAGCTCCATGCGAGGATGCCGTCCTCGGCTGATGGAAACCTCAAAAGACAAGATCCTACTCCACCCTTCTGTGACTATGCCCGTGAGGGCTGAACTGAAGAGAAATGAAACCAAGCTCAGCAGTGCACGAAGATAATACCCCACCCCGCTGGAGCCAGGCTCAAGGAGTCTGTGGCTTACAGGTGGCTCGTCTCAAGCACAAGCATTTACTTTGCTATTCGCGCATGAATGCTCCATATTTCTTTTGTTCTCTTCTTTCCTTGACTGTTGTCTATGATCTCTCTCGTTCGAGTGTGACGGTGGAACAACTCCCCTACAGCGCATCAAGTGTACAGCTCAGCGACCCACCTACCCCCACTCCCCGGCAAAGGAGCTACCGCATATCCAGCCGGCATCCCCACGTGTCCTATAATCGGGAGGCTTAACCGGGTCGCTTGAGTTTGCACACGCAGCAGACTTCCCCCCGCCCTCTTCTGCAAACGGAAAAACAAAAAGCTAGGCGCGTGTAGCAGCAACTCCCACCCCGCTAGAACTCGCTCTCGCTTTCTGACGCGTCAGTATACACAGCGGCATCGGCCGGACTCGTGTCACTGACGCTTTTATACTGGCGACGCGCTTGCGCCTCGCGACGACGCTCGGCGACGGTTTGCTTGACGATGTCGGCACACCGCGCCAACGCCTCCTGGCGGCTACCCGCAAACCGCCGCATCACCTCCAGTGCGCTGGCGTGAAACGTTTTCATGCGCTCCTCGTGCTCCTGAACTCCAGTGTCCGTGTACACCTGTGTGGTAGTGGCGGCGGCGACGGCATCTTCGTGGGATGCTGCAGCAGGTAAAGAGAACGCTGGGGCTTCACATGCGGGTAGACGCGGTTCCTCTTCGTCTTTCGCTCTGTTCCGTCGCCTCGCAGTCCGGGCGTACCACGGAACCGTGCTTGATGCGCCATCCTTCTCCTCCTCGCTGCTTTCACTTGCCTCCCTAATCTCACACTGCTTCGATGAGTTTCGGCCGCTTCGCAGACCCGCTGCAGTGCCAGAGGGAGCAGCAATGGCCGCCGCCCTCTCGAACTCTGCCTCCCCTAGCAGCGTGCTCGTATACGGTGAGGAGTGCGAAATGCCAGAGAGCGACTGCACCGTGGCGTTGGCCGAAACCACAGGAGTGCCTACCACCCCCGCAGCAGCTGCAGAGACGACCACCTCGTCTTTTGAGGATCGCCTTCGTTCATTCAAAGCCGTTGGCTGAGCGGAGTTCAAAGCGGGCGCGCATGGGCGATCAGCCGCAGTCCCACCGGCAACGTGGGTAACCCCGGACACGTGCGGTGTCTTGGGGGCGTCGTCAGCCTTTGAGCCCCCCGGAGGCGCGTGCCGGTGTGAAAGCGGGTAAGCATCCGCAGCGGGCGGGGAAGTCGGGGTGTGCGGTGGGCCCCGCCTCTGCATCTGCCTCTGCTCCTTTGCCGCCCACGTCCGCGCGCCTTCGCCTGGAGGCGTTGTGCCCCTGATGGCCGCCACAGGTGGCGGCGCAGCGTGTGATGGTGCCGTACCTCGGTGCATTCCACCTCCAACAGTGCCACCAGCAGACGATAACGCAGAGATGGTACGACGCCCCGCGGCGTCCACGCTCACAGTTGTTGCTGCCTCACCTCTACCGCTGATGCTACTACCGACACCAGCGAAGAAAGGTCGCGGCGTCGATGCGCTATGCATCAACGGGGTCGCCGTGGCAGATCGCAACAGACGCTGCGGAGCAGAGGCTGAGGCGGAAGTGGCCGGAGTCGAGAGAAGGGCGTTGCGCAGCTGCTCTCGCCGTATCTCAGCCGTCGCGTGCTCCTCCGCCTCCTTTGCTTTTCGTTTGTACGTCTTCAGTTGCTCCTCCAGCCGCGCGCGCCGCCCACGCTCGTCCTCGAGCTGCTCACGCAGCCGTTGAATCGGCTCTGCCGCGCCGGCGGCCAGCGCCTGCATCTTCGCATCCTTCTCACGCAGCTGACGCTTCTGATTCGCAATGACGTCTTCGGTGCGCACCTTGTAAGCGGCTGCCGATCGCTGCTGTTCGGCCAAGTTTTCTTTAGCTCGCAGCTCTGCCTGTGCCGCCTCCATCTGCTGCTGCTGACTGCGGCCTTGCTCCTCCAGCATTTCCTGCCTGGCGCTCTCCAGCTGTGAGCGTAGCAGCTCAATGGTGTGGTTGGCCGTTTCAACGTGCTGCTGCAGTGTCTGCACGCGCTCCGCTGCGTTCGCCTCCTGCAGCTCGAGCCTTCGTTTGTAATCGTTCAGCGTTTCCTGATACGACTCCGAGGCTTCCTGCGAAGCGGAGTCGCGTTGGTGCAGTTGCCGCCGCAGCTCTTGCACTTCCGCGTGCATCGTGCTGACTTCGTTCTCGTGTCGTTGCGTCCGCTGCACCGTCGACTCCACCAGCTGCGCGTGCTCCGCCTTGAGCAGGCTGTGCGACTCCTTCAGTACCTTGTATTTGCGATGACTCTTCTCGAGGTAGGACATGCGTTTCGTTGCCTCGGCCAGTAAGTCATGGTAGCTTTCGGATGTCTGCGCAAACTCGGCCTCCAACTGTGCAAGCACCTCTTGCGCCGACGTCTCCTGCAGCCGAAGGCGCTCTTCGGCTGCCTGCACGCGCTGCAGCAGCTGATTCTCCCGCGCCTGCCAGTCCACTTCCTTAGCTCTCCACACCTTTTCCTGGGATTCGAGCTGGCGAGCTGTCGCGGATGCCTTTTCAGCCTGTCCTCGCCACTGTGCTGACTGCGCCATAAGCTCCTGCTGAGCGTTCGCAAGCGCCTTGTACTTGCTTTGGAGCGTTTCGAGGGCATGGGTAGCGTCTTCCAGATCCAGCTTGCGCTGCGCTGCCTCTCGGCGAGTCATTCGAAGCTTCTCTTCCGCCTCCGCCACGCGCTCGCGCTCCGTCTGCAGCGAGCTCTGCAGCAGTTGCTGTTGAATGCCGTAAGTGGTGGCAAGCTCATCCGCTGTATGCTTTGTGGCGGAAGCGCGCTCCAGTGCGAAGACCTGCCGCAGCTCCGCCATCTCACGCGCATGGTCCACGCGAAGTTGGCGTATCGCCTCCTCCTTTGCCTCCGTCTCTGCCCGGAGCTGCCCCACCAAGCGTGCATCAACGCTGCTCTGAAGTGCGTGTGGTGTTGGTGGGGGCGATGTCCGCCGTACGACCACGCCACTGGTGTTGGCTGAGGGCACTGCGGAGCTTGGCAACGACGCGCGCGGCCGTGCCGCAAGGGCCTCTGCTGCGGCGAGAAGGCTCGTGCTAGTGGTAGTAGGCGGGGCTGCAAAGGAGCCTTCAGTCTCTCTTTGGAGTGGCCTCTTCCTCCTCACCGCCGCTTCTTCCGATTCGCCTTCCAAGGTGGCCGAAGAGGAGCCGTGAGAGGTCTGTGAGGGCACACGCCGGTCGGTCGAGTCCCTCCGGGGCACCGCTGCGTTTGCAGCTTTTACGGTCTCTGTGGCTGCGGGTGGCGGTGGCGCTATCAGCATTTCCTCGAACACCGCACCCCACCGCTTGCCAAACCGAGACAGCATCCCCGCAGATGCAGACGCGGTGCTCGCGTTGGATCCGTTGTGGTGGTGCGGCGGCGGCGCCACTTCAAGCGAGTTGTCTCGACGAGCGCAGCTGCCCTGTATTGCCCGGAGAGCGTCGGGCGTTGCGGCAGCAGAAGCATGCCCATCCGAATCCATGAAGAGTAGCGAGCGGTAAGGCCGTTGACGTGTCGCTGTAGCTGCATCAGTTGCCGGGTGCGGCTTCTGCGTGGACTGCTGAGCTGCAAGGTGGGTGCGGTAGGCCGTGTTGTCGTGAAGCGAGGATGGGGAACCACCCAAACGGGTGGACCCTGTTGCATTTCTCGTTGGAGCATCGCCATATTCATCGTCGTCCGCCAGGCCGCTGCGCGCCGTCGTCGCACCCCGCCTATTTCCTTCACGTGCTTGTCTTCGCTGCTGCCACGGTGGTAGCTGCTGCGCGGAAGTGCTGAGGCTGGGTAGCGAGCTCGACAAAAATGAAGAGGGAGAGGGCAAGTCGGGTTGTGGTGCGTACGGCGGCTTCTTGAGAGAGCCTGGAGACGACAGCGAGACTCCGCTGAGGTGATGCGTGGTGCGATTGGGGGTGGAGGTGGGCGAGTGACGCTGCAGGAGGTCGTCGCGGTGGTGCGCAGAATGAGAAGAGGACGAGGACGGATGAGGGCGTGCAGTCGGTGCGTGCGCTCGGCTTGTCTTGCGCTGACGACGGTCAAGCAAGCCATTCCGCCCGCCGCGCCCCGGTTCCATCCCGTGTCCTGGACTGTTGCTGAGTTCTTCATAAGCTTCTCCGTCGCTGTAATTCGAGCCCCCTTCTTCGTCCTCCGCGTAGTCCTCCTCGTCGCTATACGACTCCAGAGAAGCACCTCTCTGCCCTCGCCGCCTTCCGCGGCCCTCCCCATCTAAGTCGCTTGTGCGATGGCGCCGGTGCGCTGACGCACGCAGTGCCCGTGTCGGATCATAGTAGTAGGCGTCACGCTGTGCACGCCGCTGTGTAGAAAAACGCCTTGAGCTGCCTCGACGGATGCTGTCGGTGACTTTGGCGTTCTGACCTGCCAGCTGATACAGCTGCTCAATCCCGCGATCGGTGCGGTCAATGAGCCGCAGCAACTCGCGTGGAATGTCGTCTGCGTTGTACTGCTTCGACGGCATCGCTGTTTTTGTTGGAGATCAATGAAGACTGAGGGTGCGCCTCAGGCAGCGCAGAGCAGGCGGTGTGCAGGTCTCGCTTCACAGGTGTCTCGGCAAGGGGTAGCAGACGCTCTCTTTGCTGTTGTGCAGAGCCGAGCTTGTCTTCTCCTCTACGGGTACGATGAAGGCTGTTAAAGAGGCAGTTTATATATAACAAAAAACGAAAGGAAGAATCGTTAAAACCCGCTGACCGCCGCGCTGCGCGCTACGGCCCATTTAAGGACGGATGCGGAGTCACGATAGGCGTGAGATGGGTAGCGAGGAGGAGGAGGAGGAGGAAGATTGGAGTGAGGGGGGGGGGAGGGTGGAAGCAGTGTGGCGGTATCGAGTACACATCGATGTGCTTTCGAAAGCCGGCAGTTGAAGTGCAGGTGCCAATGAAACCGCCGCCCGTACTGCGCCTGCCCGCTCCCTCGGCTGCACTCACGTTGATTTTCAGCATGCGGTCATGGACAAGAGCTGAAGTGGGAGCCGGAACTCAACGAGCCAACAAGCAAACATGGGTTGAGGAGGGTGCGTGGAGAAGCACCACCGACTCCATGGCGGCCCTACGGAGGCTATCGAGCAGAGGATGACGCGAAGAAGTTTCGTTGCCGTGTTTCTACGGCGATCCGTACGCACGAGCAGCAATCACTGTGCCTCGTCTCCGAAACTCAACCTTTGTATGCTAACTACGTTTTAACGGCGCGGTTACGGTGGCCGATGCCCGTTATTAAAGGCGTTGAGCAGTGGTAATGTACAGGGGCAAGCACACGCTCGCCGGGGGGCCACAACAAACACAAACTCCCAAATACGTATAGAACTCTCTGAAGTCAGTTTTTTTTTTTGTCGTTCGGGCACCTCCGCCGCATCCCTTTTGCCCTATAATCGAAGGACGTCGATGTCGTCGCTGTGAGGCACGGCGGACGTGAGCAGCACCGACGGCGCGAGAGAAGGACGAACTCGGCCGAGGTTACGCTTTCCTTGCTTGGCGCTGGCTGGCCGGTGTGGTGGCGCAGCTGAAGCTGGGACAACGCATAGAGGGCAATTCTGCTGTGTGGAGCTACACCGCGAGCTGTCCACGATTTTGCCTTGCCCTCTCGAGGGCTCTTCCAAGCACGGCAGTACCCGAGAAGCAGCACACACGCCCCTGGAACGAGGGGCCCACTGATTCTGCTCACGGATGTGATCGAGGCGGGCGTTGAGGTTGTCAAACGACGTGTGCGCAAGGCGAGCTGCTTCAGCTCGGCTGGACCGTGTGCCCTTCTGCGTGGCCCTCTCGCCAAGAGGCAGAAGTGTATCGGGGTTAGATCGCCACGCAAGGGAACCAACATTAGAGCACGCCGCCTCCGTGAAGGTACTCTCACTTGTCGCCGAGCTCCAGCTCGAGACCGACTCCATCCTAAGTTCCACCTTCTTCGAAGCCGCTGAGAGCGGAGAGCGTGTCGATGTTAAAAGCCTCGCACTGCGGTTATGAGAGGATGCCTCCCCACAGCTCGGTGGCTGATGGGCTTTGCTGTGTGCCGGTCGGGCATCGGTGGAAGGGAAGACAGACAGCAGTTTCCCTACGACGCTCTGTCTCGGTGGCACTGCTGTCTCGCAGACTTTTCTGTCCAGCGAGCACAAGCGAGTGGGGGGCGTTCGAAAGATTGACGTGGGCACGCAGTGCCTCGAACTTCCGAGGGGTCGACGCAGCGGAGAGCGGCATCCTCTCTTTGGGTGGTACGCGGCTTTCGGCATGGCATCGCAGACTCCCAGAGCACTCTGGGGCGAGAGAAGCACGAAAGTGCTTTCGCCGCCGCTGAGCCCACGAGTCCACTGCCCACCGCCTCTTTAAAAAACAAAAAAACAGAAATGTTAGTTCAAACGGCTGGATGGAACTTCTGAGGTTCGACGCGTCACTTTCCCTCATGGCGGTGAGGGAGATGGCTCGCTTGGAAAAGGCAGGGGACCCACTGGTTGCTCAGTGATAAGGGTGCGTCGCTGAGGATGTCTGGAGCACAGCAGATGCGGCATAACGCAAACACACACACAAGCAAAGCAAGATGATGGAGAGAGCGAAGAAGTGAGAAGACGCGAGATACGTGCGTCAGGACCACATTCACCTGGCCGCTGCGAGCCCCTCATGTCATCTGCACGGGTGAGGCGCAACGGATAAAGAAATCATTCTTCATTCTTTGTTTTTGTTTTTAAGAAGTCCCGACAACGTCTTTCAACAGCACGTAGACGCAAGGACAAAAAAAGCAGCGAGTCGCACGGGTGCGCGGCGTCCTGCCCTGATTTGTCGTGCTGTCATAGTCAAGTCTGCAGAGCACAGCAAACGGCATGAAGGACTTTGTTGTGTTCTTCTTTATTTTTGTATTTTAATCTGCGTTGGCGCAGGGTGGCTGGGCGGGTGCAGCTGCACGGAGCGCACAAACGAAAAGAGCAGTTACTTTGGCTGCCGTGCGAAGGGGATCGAGAAGTCGACGCCAAAATGAAGTAAGTGGCGGTTACTCAGAATCATGTTGTCTCGGTACCGTATGCGTCTTCGCTTTCCGCCAGCGCCGGTGGTCTCCCGTCGCTCTGCTTCACGTTTCAGGCGATCCTTGGTCTGCCGCAACCGGGCCTCATCCGCTAACGACTGGGCGGAAAAGACAGCGCGGGTAGCCGCCTGCACCGTTGCGTGTTGAGTCGGGTAGGTACATTCGCGGAGGCTAAGCACCACCGGCGAAGGGTTCTGTGTCCAGGGCAGTGGCACAAGCTCCGACCAAGAGCCGTTCTGCAGTGCTTCTCGCTGCGCGGCGGTCATCTCGCCTCCACCTACTGAGCTGTCTGCTGGGGGCAATGATGAAGCGGAGGAGGAAGTCGGCACGATCGACTCAAAGGGATAGTGGAGCTCCAGAGGTGGACTCACAATCGGGTCCATCAGTGTATCCTTCGGCGGCAGCGCAACGCTGTCAAGCTGACGATCGCGCAAGATGAGCACGCCCGGCATCGTCGTCGTCTCCTCCATCACTTCGACCGTCAACACGCTCTCTACACCGTTCACGGTGAGGATTAGCGTGAGTGTGCAGGCGTACAAGGCCTCTATCTCCACTTTGGCGGTAGTGCTCACTAACATGGGCGCTGGAGGACCCATGGGAAGAGCGGGCGAAGCGGGGCTACCACTATTGCTGTTCTTCATAGATCCGGTAGGTGCAACAGGGGAGAAGACGGAGGTGAAAGACGCCGTCGTGGGTGTGGACACGGCGGCGGAGTGCCGTACTACCTGCGTCTCTTTCCGAATCCGTAACGGCGGTGGCGTCTCTGTAGACAGCGCGTCTGGTTGGGTTGCAGCCGCCGCGCCAGCCGTCACCTTCTCACTTTTGCTGGGCTTCACACCTGCAATGGAGAGTTGCAGCTGAAATTCATTTTTCATGCGGAGCTTCTTCACGGCGACCGAGTTGTCAAAGAGCAGGCGGAGTCGCTCGCCCACGTACAGCTTTGTAGGAAGACAGTAATCCTCCTGTTCGGGGACGCCGCGGCGAGTAAGCAGCTGGTGCTGCACGCGGACACCAGGTGGGAGGGCGATGTAGACGCGCTCACGACCTCCATTGCCACTACCGCCGTTTAGTGCACCCTGCCTGCTTTCTTGGCTGGCAGCGGTATCCAACAGAGCAGTGGTGGCCCGTCCAGAGTTGGCACGTGAGCCACCGCCACCGCCGCCCCCCGTCGAGGCATCCGCAGCCGTGGGCAACGCCGCAGAGGTCTCCTTCACGCCAAACTGACGAAACTCATTCTTGTCGTACACATCAGGGAAGTAGTACACAAGTCCGCAGCGCTGTGCGCGCAAGATGAGCTCCGGTGCGATGATGATCTGGTCCGTGTGCAGCGCCACGCAGCCGTCGACGTCCAGCAGCGTCGAGGGTGACTCCAGTCGGGTGCGCAGCTCATCGAGGGTGCGTATCTCAGACCTGACGCACGCTAAGATGTACTGTGTCCTTCGCGCCGCCCGGGACTGCGCTGATGCGGCAGAGGTCTCCAGCACAGACGGCACACGACGCTCCTTATCCAGCGCGTCCTCTTCCCCTGTCTCCAGCGAGAGCGCGCACGGCATGCCGTCGCTGGCTGCAGGGCGGCGCAGCTCAATACTGCGGTGCCAGCACGCGCCTTCTTCGATGAAGTCAAACCACTCTTCTGGGAAGCGCTGCACCGCAACGCCGTGTGGCAGCAGCGCGTCCAGCTGGGCCAGCGTGTACTCCTCGTTGGGGTGCTGGGAGAGGAACTGGATCACTTCATAGTGTTTGGTGAGCTGCGCCGAGGAAAGGATGTAGCGGAAGTCGCTCATGATGACAAGAGGGGTGGCAGGGAGGAAGGGAGAGAGGGCAGCAGCGCTTGCCCTCTGAACTTCCAGGTAGCTCCTTGGGCTTCTACTGTTTCCTGTGAACGTAGCAGTGCTTGATGGGCGTGTGCCGCATTGGCAGCAAGAGGGATGAGAAGGGGGGAGAGAGGAGGGGACTTAAGTTTGGAGCTGAGGTGACGGAGATGCCACCACTCGTATGCAAGCCCGTGCGTGCCGTAGCGCGTTGCTCGCCAGTACAAAGCGGCGGGCCCATTTGCTTCTACCTTCTCTTTTTGGTTTCGTTCGTTGTCTGATGGAGCTGCGCTCCTCACCCACCCACCCCCACCCATCCTGGCTAGACGACGCACCCTTCGCATCATCGTACTGTAGACCTTCTGTATATCGCGTACTGTATCGGGATGAGGCAAGGCGCGCAGAAAGCAGTGTGTAGATATGGAGATGTATATGGCCTCTAGTTAGCATGGAAAGTGTGAGCTGCGGGTCTCCATTCGCGAACCACGGACCTACATTCGTGGAGAGAGAAAGAGGTGTGGACCAGGAGGTCTGGCGTGGTTCTCAGTGCCCCCGCCTCTCCAAGGCCTATACTAGGCGATGTCATACACGGAGCATAGCGGCATAACCACCACCGTCACGGCTGCCTTCTGTTCGTGCTCGCGTTGCGTGTGCAGCACGCTGAGCTGCCTCCGAGAATTGATCTGCAAAGTCAGTCGCTCAAAGCCCCCAAAAACCGTCGCCGCACCGCTGCCACCCACGCCAGAGGCGGCGAGGCCCATAAGAATGCCGTCGGCAGTTGACAGTCGGCCATCACGTGCTGAGAAACCCCCACCAGCGCTTGCATTGGGGCCACCACGGCCCCGACTATTTCCACTGGGACCGGTGCTGCCGCCGCTACCGGCCCCGCGCAAGCCGCACGCCAGTGCCAAGTGATGCGTATACACCCGCGTCTCCCCAGCCTGGTCACGGGAGAGGGCGAGCACCGCGTCCGAGTGGGCCCCGATGTGTGCGAAGACCTCGCCGAAGGGTCCCCCCTGGCCGCGCAGCGACAGCCCGTGCGTTGGGTCCACTCGGATCGACGCCTCGGTGCACTGCGCCGCGGTCAGATCTGCGATGAGGTCGCGCATTGCATCGCCCTGCAGGGTCACCTGGGCGAGGAGGGTGGCCTCGGCAAAGCGCAGGTCGAGCACCTGATCCTTTACGCTGCGCGTCACCAGCAGAGACTGAAGGATGCGCTGGCCGGTGCCCAGTTGCGCATCATACGCTGTTGAGCTAGCGACAGCGGTGTAGCTGACGGAGGGACAATCGGACGGCGTGAGCTCCACCAAGAGTCGCGCGTCCTCTGTCGGGTAGGCGAGGACGGCGCGCGTAGAAGCGGTGAGAACCGCAGGGCCTAGCATGAGCAGCGCGTCGATGAGTGTGGGTATATGCAGGGAGAAGCGCGTCTCGACCACGGCGTACTCGGCGAACAGCGTCTTGGGCAGCGTGCACGTGGCCGTCATGTTGTCATCCGTGCCTTCGACGTGCAGCACCACGTGAGAGTCGATGAAGACGACAGTGGCCCAGCCATCGCGACTGACGGAGACGGTGTGCAATGCACGCAGAAACACTGCCGGGGAGGCAATTCGGCAGTACACGGACATGGAAAGGCTTTCAATGCAATCTACTTTGTGTTGTACATCCAGATGTCTGCTTCAGTTTGATAGAGCCCACAGCGGGCACGAAAGTGAGACTCTGCACCGCCAAGCCTGCGATAAAGCCTCGAGCAAGATAAAGCAACAACAAAGAGAGATAAGGGGAGGTGTAAAGCGCTGCTTCCATCAGGTAAGTCCTCTTCTTGGGGCTGTGAAAACGGACACGGCAGCAAAGAGAGCCGCAGCGCGTCCATGGCCGAGGTGAGTAGCGGACAGGGAGAAGAAATACATAAAAGACGTCGTTGGAGGCTTTCAACCACGCGAGCCCACTTCGCACAGCTGGGGCAGCACCACCCATCACGACGTGCGCTGGATCTTCAACTTCACTTCTGTGTTATTTCAGTCATTGCATAGCTCTTTTCCAAGTTTTCGTTTCAGATCAAGTAGATAACAAAGAATAATAAAAAAGCAGGTGTTGTCGCTGCGCCAGCGCGTGCACCATCACGCACCCTCCACTGCATTCGCACACTCCTCTTCTTGTGCCGCGGCGGAGGGACTCCTCGATCGTGTGCTGTGACGCGGCAGCGGATCCCTCATATATATGGCCCCTGCTCGCGGATGGAGAGGAGAATAGAGGGAAGGGGAACGCCGAGACAAAGAGAGAGAACCACGCAAAACTGAAAAGTGAGCAGACAATCACGCCGCACTTGGACGGATGGGTGATGAAAAGAGCAGTGGACGTCAACAAGAGACACGAGAAGCAAACAGGAAGAGAAGCAGCGCCCGCTTCCGCGAAGTTGGGGTCTGCACACCGTAAAGCGCAAAGGGCAGACATCTACACACACATGGAGATAAACTACAGCGACTTTTGACATGGAGGTTTAAAGGTCTGCTTGCGTCGTCCAGCTCTCCACTTCAGCCTATCTGATGGTGCCACGATGGCAGCCATGCGCACATCTATGCCCCATGCGCGTTAGTGTGTCAGCTGCCGTGCCGCCGCCTTGCTCAGATCTACGCTGCCGTCCTCCACCTTCTGCACCCAGTGCGATCCCACCCACATGCGCACCTTGTGCGTCTGGTTATCAAACGCCTCTCCACAGAAGCCGTAGGCTCCCTCCGGCTCCGACCAGCCCTTCTCGTAGAAGTAGTCTTTTGGTAGGATGAAGTCTTTAATATGCTTCCCATCCTGCGTAAGACGGCTGCGTGGTTCGATGCAGGGCAGCACGCTGCTGTATGGAAGCGTTCCCACACGACCAACCTCCGTTGCGGTGGGCGCCGTCGCTGAAGAAGACGGTAACGTCTTGGCCCACGTCTCCGCCAAAGCAGCATAACTCGGCTGACGTGCAAGAGCGTGCAGCAGCAGAAACGTGGGCGGGGCAAGGGAAAAGCTATCAGACTCGTTCTCGTGTCGACGCAACGCCTCTAGGGGGCTCACCCACAGAAGGTCCTCCACTTCGCTCGTCTGTGCAATGAGGGGGAGCTCCTGCGCCGCGGCGAAGGTCGTCTGCGAAGCAACTGCGGCACCCCTCACCAGAGCCGCGTAGAAGTATGTGTCGTAGCGGTACATGAAGTGCCGTGGCGTTACCCACCGGCCAACCGGTCTCAGCAACGGAGCTGCATCAATATCACACATGGTGGGCGGTACCGCGGCACCGGCAGTGGTCGACCTCTCCTTCCACTCGTCAGCAGTGCGGATGGTTGCGTCACGTTGCAGCACGCAGGCCGCTTCCTCGGCGAGCTCGCGCAGTGCTCCCACTCGGCACGCCCACGCCTCCGTCTCGCTCTCCGCAGGGGAAGAGCTGGCCTTTGCCTCTATAAACGAATGTAGCGACTTTGACAGCTCGGCAGTCGGTGGGGTATGCACATCATAGTATGTTGCCAAGTAGTTCCGGGAGATGACGTAGTCGGCCACATCGACGCCGCCGCCTGGAAAAACATATATGTTGGGCATGAAGCGCGCCTTGCTGTGTCGCTTCATCATGAGCACGTGGATGTCATTTCCCTCAGCGCCGCCGGTGGGGTTGCGGGACACTGCAGGCTGGGGAGCTTGCGTGAGGAGTAGAATCGTAGATGCTAGTCGTGGAACCGCCACGGCCAGCTTATGGCTCATGATGCCAGTCACTGAAGCACTGCTTCTGTCGGACTGCGTATGCACGCACACGCACACGCACACACACTGCGGGGGCAAAGGAAAGAGCAACGCAAACGATTCACAACGGCAGTGTTCGATAAAATGTTGGAGGCACTTTCACGCTCGCATGAGCGCGGAAGCTGCCAGGCAGTAGCCCCCCCCCCCGACGGTGATCTCAACGGGGGAAAACGAAAGAAGAGAAGAAATACAGCGGTATCAGGATGTTCCTTGTGTTGCCGATGAAAGCCTCAAGAATGAACGTCTGCGTGGCCTGACAGCACGGCGTCGGACAGGGAGACAGAGAGGAGTGAAGCACGATATGGGCAAAGGAAGGAAGTCGTAGCATGCGTAGTTTGCGGACAGCAAGGCAAGCAGCTTATACAGAAACTCTCCCCTCACAAACGGTGTGTAAAGGTTTGTTGGAAGCCGAAGAAGAATACCCCAAGCACAAACCAAATCTGAACACATTGCGCAAACGGAACAAGTGAAGTCACCGCCCTTCTAGCCTGACATCTTCTCGGACGCAGTCCCCCCTCCGCCCCTCGATGCCTGAAACATTCAAAAGCAACTGCCAGCACCACCAACCCAAAAGTGTTGCGTGCCTCTCCTTGCTTGTTGCTCCGTACGCCTGTTAGGGAGGGGCCGGGCTGCCAGGCTCGGCAAGAGTAAAAAATAAGATGAACTGAAAGAGAAGAGCCAAGTGTACACGGAGAGGTGTTGTGTCCCTACAACAGGCAATCTCCTCCTCTTTTCGCCTTCGTTTTTCGTTGTCAAGGTGCTCACAGCAGTGTACACGGTAGTGCCAACGGGGACGTATATGTGGAAATAACGGATGAGGATGCTCGGTTGTGCCGTGCAGCCAAAAGAAGCGCTTTCAGGGCATTACGCAACTCCACCCACCCCACCCAGCCCGCGGTATTTACGGGCATACCCTGGTTTCAAAGAAGCCACAGAAAGAGGACCCTCCCGTAGTCAGCACAAGATCGGATGTCAGCTGCCGTAACAAAAGCATACACACACACACACACACACACACACACACACACACACACACCTGCTTCTCTCTTACGACGATGACGGAACGCGGTGCGGATACACCGTGAAGTGCTCCAGCAGCTCCGTCATTGGCTTCTTGCGGCGCCTCTGGTTCTGCATCGGTGCCCAGCGACTAGGTTGTCGCTTCAAATGCGGCGGTCGATGCTCCTCCAGACCTGCCTCGGTGAGGCTCGACAAGAACTCGCGATCCAGCTCGTACACCTTCGCTGGCTTCTGCACCGCGACCACGTAGGCGTGCAGCTCACGCGTCTTGGCATCGAGACGAAATCGAATAAAATGTTTATAGTCCTCAATCTGAAACGCAGAGTAGGTGCCATCGTACATGTAGTCAAAGGAAGTCACAGAGACCATCAAGAAGGTGCCAATAAGCGTCGACGCAATCGGCGTGATGACAATCCAGTAGAAGAACAGAACGTAGATGTAATAGATGATTATCTGCAGCCGCGAAGCGTCATCGGCGAACACGCCTATCGTGCCGCTGCTCACCTTGGTGGAGAGGAAGCTGAATGTTTCGAAAGGGTCGCAGCAGCGCAGCCCGACGAGCAGCCACCGCATCGGCTTCGCCTTGGAAATGAAGTCTTGCAAGGAGCCCAGCATGCTGTCCAAGGCATGGTTCTCGCCCGCGAGAGCTTGCCGTGCGTGCATCACGAAGGTGCTCATGATCACCTTCATCTGCGCCTCCATCACGCTGTTCCACTTTCCCTCTGCGGAATACAGGAAGCCGTTGTCCATCAGATACAGCAGCTGCACATGAATGAAGGCCATCGCACCGCTGCAGCACATCAGTATGGCAAAGGTCCACACCGCGCCGTAGCACAGGCGCCACCGCAGCGGTGCATGCCGATCAGACCCTGCACTAGAAAAGCACATCCAGAAGAAGAGAACAGGGAAGACGGAGATGATGCCCTTGGTGACGACGTCCGACGTGATCTTCGTTGTATAGGCCACCCAGAGGGAGAACACACGTGCCAGGGGTACAGGATCCGAGGAGACGTTCGGGGACGATAACCCGTCCACACCCCGCTCCACCGGCAGCGGCAGTACGGACAGGAGGATGACGAAGCACAAAAAGCCAACGACCATATCAAACTTCCAGTTCACCACGCGGAAGCCCCACAGGCGTGAGGCCATGTTTGTGAAGGTCGTCCGGCTGGGAAAGGCGCAGGCGCGGACATACTTCGTGCCCTGCGAGATGACGCAATCATTACGGGCCCCGTGCAGGAAGGCGCCACCGCCGCCGCTCACAACCAGCATGGCCGCCTCGGAGGATGGGTTGGTGGGCACGTGGCGGGAGTAGTTGTGGATGTCACCTGCAAGGCGCAATCGCAGTCGGGTGCCTAGAGCCTCTATCACGCGGTTCAACTCCGGCTGCTGCGGCTTGTCCTCGCGCTCCATGGCATCCAACAGCCAGCCGGGCTCGTGGGCAGCGACAATCACACAGCTTTCTGCATTCATGTACCACTCGATGACGTCAAGGAAGTAGTTGCGCTGCGATACATCAATGTCCTGCGTATTTCCCGTGTCGCAACACAGCATAAACCAGTTGTAGGGCAGGCGGAGCACAAAGTAAGAGCTCCTCTGCGGCATCAGCCACCCACCGAGCCACGTCTTCTCCAGGATATACTTGCGAAAGGTGGTGAGGCCGTCGAACCAGTCGTGGTTGCCGGGAATTGCAAACAGCAGCGGCACACTACGCAGCGCCTCTTCAGCGGTGCCGCGGCCCTCGGCTAGATCACCACGTCCGCTGGCGATGTCCGCAACCGACTCCGCATCCAGCATGTGCAGATGGGCGACATCGATGTCATGTCGGTCCCCCACCACGATGCGTTGCTGCTCCGCATGAAAAGCGCTCTGCAGCCGCACATTGCCGCCCAAAGCATCGTTGTAGGGCCCAAACAACCTCGTCGTGTAGGTCTCATCGTCTGGGCTGGGGTAGGCGAGGTCGCCGCCTATAACCATAAAAGAGCCGCGCGGCAGCGTCACGAAGCCGCTCTTCTCCGCGCCCAACTGGCGCCTGCTCGCTGCGATCTTTGGATCGTGAGTGTCGATGAAGGAGTTGTACCGCCGGGGGCCGCGGTGCTCGTGCGCAGCAGAGACCGACTCTCTGTTGCTAAGGCTGTCATTGCTATCGTCTTTTGAACCTGCTCTCTCATAGCTCCCCAAAGCCCTCTTGTTGGTCACGTGCAGGGGCGATGAGGGTGGCGGCGGTGGTGGCAGTGTCTGCGCGTTTTTGCCTTCCCCAGCGGCCTCCGTATCGTCCCTCCTTTTCCGCTCTGCGGGTGTCTCGCAGCCTTCAGCGTCATCGTCTGAGACGGGAGAAAAAGGAGGCAAGAGCAGCGAGCCAGACCCCGTGAGTGCTCTCGTTGGGCTCACCGGTGCAGAGGCGACGCTCTTCGTGGCCGACTGCATCGCGGCGTTGACGCGGAGCATGTTGCTGGCGGTCCAGTTGCCCCTGTTCGCCTTCCGTGACTTTGCGGCAGACGCGACGGGCAGGCGTAAGGTGGGCTGTGCGAGCAGCCGTGCCAGGGCGTAGGTGGGGTTGAAGCCATCACCCACATCGGCAATCCAGTCGAACCATACATCTGGATTATCCCCCTCCTCGGCTGGAGCAGCGGCCGACGTCTCCGGCGTTTCCAATTCACTTGGCGCTTCAAGAGGGTTGCTGGCGTTGCCTCCAGCGCCCGCATCGCTCCGCGTTGGAGCGCTCCCCACACTGGCGACCCGCCGCGCCGCCGCCGCCACGCAACCCTTCAACGAGGAGCTGAAGTGAAGATCAAAGATCTTTGGTGTGGCGAAGCCCTGGATCGTGCGAACGTCGAAGGCGAGGAAGTGCAACGTGGCCCCTGCGACGTTCTGCCAGGCAGTGAACAGCACAAAGGTCGACCACCAGGGCACCATGCCTGGGCGGTTTGCCGGGTGTTGCGCCTCCTGCACTTCTTGGATAAAGAAACGGGGTGCGCGAAAGGACATCAAGCTTGTAAGCATCCGGTCAGCACCACCAACGTCGCGCACCTCGGTGCTGACCAAGCGATCCAGGCGGGGCGGTGTGGCGGGCGAGCCAGCGGAGGTACACTTGGAGGAGAAAGAAGTGGGCTGCGAAGGAGCCGGCAGGGGAGGCGAGGTGGCAGTACTGCTGCAGAGATGCTTCAAAGACGCATCGTCCACGTCGAACCACGACTCCACTTGATCCATGTCCACATCCGGTGGGCACTCGTGGTAAAGCATGCGTGGTCGCAGCGCAGAGGGTGCGAAGGAAGCCATGTCAGTGGCAGCGATTGGCCTTGTCGCTTCGGTCGTCAACGCTGCGGAAGCGTTCGCGGTTGGCTGCCCGGCGCGAAGCAAAGTAGGAAAGGCGGAGGCACCTGCCTTACCGTGTTGAACCACGGATCGCACTGGACTTCGCGCGGCGAGC
Source organism: Leptomonas seymouri (assembly GCA_001299535.1). Lineage (NCBI taxonomy): Eukaryota > Euglenozoa > Kinetoplastea > Trypanosomatida > Trypanosomatidae > Leptomonas > Leptomonas seymouri. The sequence continues at coordinate 28,438 of LJSK01000219.1, forward strand.
GCTGCCGGTGCGTACACGCGGGGCGGGGCCACGAGCTCACGCCAATCCCGCCTCTCACTCTCGGCGCTTTTCGCTGTGGCCATCGTGGAGTCGCATGGGCGCTTGCGCAGTTCGTAGAGCTCGCTCCACAGGATACCCCGAGAAGGGTCAAAGCCGTGCCACTTCTTGTACTGGTAGTCCACGGCGATGAAGCAGCAGGAAAGGAAGAACAGCATGGACGTACACCGGAAGGGGTGGAGAGTCACCGGGGCGGGCGTCAGACAATAAAGCATCGCCTTCAGCAGGCGGTTGGTGGAGTTTTCGTAGAGCGTCGAGCAGTACGCGTAGTGCACCGTACCCACCGCGGCGAGGATAAGAGAGTTGAGCCCAATCACCGATGGTCGGCCGCCGTAGGTGAGGCCCAAAGCCCACCGCCGCTTCATCTTGTGCAGGAAGGAAAACAGCACTGTAAAGCACGTGAAGAGGGGGAAGTACAGGATGGGTACTGCCTCGCTCTCGCTGCGCGTCTGCTGAATTTGGCTCTGCTTCGAGCGAAAAAACTGTGGCCCGAGGTGGAAACAGAAGAACACCACAATGCTCCACGTCTGAAAGAACTTCGTCAGCCGACCGTAGGTGTCCGTCGCAGCGGTGGAGTGCGCGCGGAAAGGAGAGTGAAAGAGGTAGGCGACGCCGAGCACCGCCACATAGGCGAGGGTGTATCGCAGGTCCGGTGCAATCCTATACGTGACGTCCACGGCGTGCTGGATGAGAGGCTCGATCCACGTCGTCGAGAAGTCGACGAAGGGGTTCGTGCGCAGCGTACCCCACGTCCATAGCGTCGCCATGAGTGTTTGTGTCTGTGTGTGAAGAATGGGGGG
>LJSK01000219.1:29363-45574 GCA_001299535.1 Leptomonas seymouri
GGGGGGGGGGGGGGGAAGGGTGCCCCAAGCGCCAATCTGAGGGAGTCCCAAGCGTATATGAAGGAAGAAGGCTCTTCTTTTTCTGTAGAGCTGGCAGTGTGAAGGCCTTCAGGCCAAAAGAAGAACTAAGAAATAAGAAGAAATAAGGGGGAGTTGTCCACGTCGCGGGGGGGGGGGCAAAACAGTGTATAGCAGTGGTAACGTCTGTCCGATATAAAATAAATAAAATTCAATTCAATTCAATAAGAAAGAGCTGACTTGCAGGGAGGGAGGAGCGCGGAGGGTCAACAAACTGAAGCACCCCTGCGCGGACACTTTCCAACTCGAAGCGACGTTTTCTGTGTATGGAGCGTGCAGGACGTGTGTGAGCCCTCCACGTAGAACCGCGCAAAGAAGCGTTACAGGGGCCCATAACAGCCATCGAAAGGGGAAAGAGGAAAACAAAGAAAGAGAGGGGGAGTGAAGGAGGAGCAAAGGCAAGGCCGCCTCATTTCGGAGCTGTGGAATTGCCCGCAGACACTACCATCTGGGCCACTCACCATTAGGCGCGGTATTGTCATGCACATGCCACCCCCACGCCGTGAATGATGCACCGTGGTAGGCGCAGATGCCGAAATCGTAGTGGCCCTGGAGCATGCAATCATCAGTCTACATGCACGATGACTTCCGATTTCAAATGAAGTCGCGCAGCCACCACCGCCATCCAATCGACGCATCTCCCTGTTTGCTACTCTTTGACACTGTCGAGACACTGCACAGAGAGGGGAAGGAATACATTGTTAAGATGAACCGTTGAGGTACGGTTGCAGTATGTGTCACGGGAAGCCGCCCCATGAAGTGCTGTGTGAGACATCACGCAGCACTGCGCGAGAAAGGGGCGAGTTTCACCATGCATACCAAGTGTATAGCAAGCTCATAGAATTCAACAGAAATAAAAAGAAAACAAGATAGTATATCCATGTCTCAACAGAAAATAGTAAAGAAAAGCAAAGCACGACAGCACAGCACTACGAGGCGGCACCCGAGATGGAGTGAGGAGGGCAGACAAAGTGCTCTAAGATCACCGCCCCGTCCTCGTTGCCTTCCGTCGCTGATCCATCTTTGACTTTTCCGCTCTGCTTAGCACCAGCAGCGGAAGGCTTACCGTTCCACCGACTGGGGTGTGCGCGCAGGTGCGCTGGGGCAGACTCGGCTGCGTCGCTGTTCAGCTCCTCCTGGTGCGCCTCGTCCCAGTGCCACGTCTTTGGAACGTAGCGCATCGCCACCACGTACGCGTGCAACTCGCGCGTCTTCGCGTCGATCTTAAATCGCACGAAGTTCTTAAACTCCTCCACCTGGAACGCGGAGTAGGTGGCATCGTACATCCAGTTAAGGAAGGTCACGGAGCACAGGAGATAGCTTCCAATCACAAACGACACAAGCGGCGTGACGAGCAGCCAGTAGTAGAACAAGAAGTAGAGGTAGTAGAGAACCTTGTCAATGCGGTTGACACCGGCAGCAAAAGTTCCAATTTCATCAGAGCTGACTTTCTCAGAAAGGTAGACGAACATCTCCAGGGGGTCGAGGCAGCGCAGAAGGAAACCGATGAGGCGCACCAGCGGATTCCCGTACAGCGCGACCTGCATACGATGGATCAACCGTGCCAGGAAACTCCTCTCCGCGCCACCTAAGATGGCCTGCATGTGGTTTACCAGCGCGTCCACCGTCAGTCGCACCTGGTCCTCCAACGCGCTGCCCCAGTGATCCTTCGTCGACACAACGAGTTTGTGGTCCACCATGTACTCCAACGTGCAGAGCAGAAATGACAGCATGCTGAAGCAGATCAGCACGGTGGCGGTGGTCCAGAAGGAGGCGTAGAGGCACCGCTTCCACAGCGCAGCCTTTTCATCCGACCCGGCCGACGCGTAGACAGCGAAGAAGAATATCGTGGTGACCAGTGAGGCCACACCGCGTGTGAAGAGAAGGGCAATGTACATGCACAGCCGCTCCCACCACACCGCGACAGCGTCCGGCAGCGTGGCCAGCACAGCCCTCTGCGGGCCGCGATGGGCGTCCTTTATCGACTGCGGCAACAACGAAAAGACGACCATGAAGCAGCACACGCCAATGATGAGGTCGAACTTCCAGTTGATCACGCGAAACCCCAGGAGGCGACTCAACAGGGACTTGTGCGTGTTTTTGAGGGGGAAGGCACAGATGCGACGGTAGGGCACGTCGTGCGCCTCAACAGGTACGGGGCGATGGCCGTGCATGAAAGCACCACCACCGCCACTCACGACCAGCATCGGTGCCTCTGCCGCTTCATCGCGTGGCACGTGGCGGGAGTAGTTGTGGATGTCGCCCGCCACCCGCACGCGCAGCCGTTGGCCGAGAGCCTTACAAACCTTCATTATTTCCGGCTGCGAGGGCTCCTCGAATTTATCCACCCACTCGTACAGCCAGCCCGGCACGTGAGAAGCGAGAATGACACAGCTCTGCTCGTTCATGTACTTTTCGACAACGCTGAGGAAGTAGTTGCGCTGGACGGCGTCGATGTCCTTCTCATAGCCGCCGTCAAGGCAAAGCATAAACCAGTTGTAGGGCAGGCGGAGCACAAAGTAAGAGCTCCTCTGCGGCATCAGCCACCCACCGAGCCACGCATTCTCCAGGATGTACTTCGTATAGGTGAGGAGGCCGTCGAACCAGTCGTGGTTGCCGGGAATTGCAAAGAGCAGCGGCACACTGCGCAGCGCCTCCTCCACAGACACCTTGTCATGCAGCAGCTCCCGGTGCTGGCTGGCCATCTTTGATATCGTCATGGCATCCAATTGATGCAAGTGGGTCACTTCCGTGTCCTCCGCATCGGGCATCACAATCTGCGACTTTGCAGTGTGGTAAATCTGTTTTACATGAGTGTTGCCGCTGAGCGCGTCGCGGTAGGGCCCGAAGAGGCGCGTCATGAAGGTGTCATCGCTCGGAGTTGGGTAGGCGAGGTCACCGCCCATGACCACGAAGGAGCCACGCGGCAAATACTGCGGCGTTTCCCCTGGTGGAACGGACTCTGGCAGTGCTGCGTCGCTCTGATGTTTCAGCTTTGCCAAGCCTGCCGCGTCCTTTGAGGGGTGATGCAAGGACAGCTTCAGGAAGGGCTGCGCTAGCAGACGAGCCAAAGCATAGGTGGGGTTGAAGCCGTCTCCCAAATCGGCGATCCAGTCGAACCATACATCCGGCTTGCCATCCGATTCGCCTTCCGGCTCTGATGCTGCTGCTGCCGCTGTAGCAGTGGTGGGTGTGTGCGACGCGGGCAGTGGTGGGGTGCCGTTCCTGCCGTTCACAGGCGTCTTGGAAGCCGAAGTAGACAACTCCTGCAGCGACGTCTTTGCTGCTTCGTATGATGCGTCCACGAGGTTCTTCAAGCCTGATGCGTCGCTCCTGGGCCGCATCGGTTCCTCTGCTTTTTCAGACTTCTGTTTCCGCTCCCCACTGTTGTCGTCCTGTCGCGCCTGCACTAGTGACAGGCGTGGGAAGTTCTCCAGCGACTTTTCAAAGTGAAGGTCAAACACCTTCGGAGCGGCGTACTGCTGCAGGAAGCGCACATCGAATGTGAGGAAGCCGAGGGCGAGACGCGCAACCGCCTGCCAGATCGTGTTGAAGATAAAGGTAGAGAACCACGGCACCATTCCAGGCCGGTTTGTCGGCTGTGACACAAACTTTGCCGCAGCCAGGGACATCTGATCATATCTGTCCTTCCAACCTTCGGGACCGGCAACGCCCGGCGCTCCCTTGCTACGTTGACGTGAAGATAGGAGCGCCTTGAATAGACTCTTCGCTCGTCGGGGCTCGCTCTCGTGTACATGCAGCTGCTCGCTCGGTTCTGAGTCCTTCTCGCGGGAAGCCAGCTTACGCCACCAGTGAAGTAACTTCTGTGTGCTCTCCGAACTGTCCACAGCCTCATGCGCGGCGAACGCATCGCTTTGCGGCTTCGTTGGGTACAACTCCGCCCACAGAATGCCGCGCGACGGGTCGCCATTGCCGCGGTATACCTTATACAGGTAATCCAAAAGGACGAAGACGATGCACACAATGGAGAGGAAGAGGAGGCACCGGAAGGGCGCCTCCACCACTCGGCGGGGGCACACGATGAGGGGCGTGCGGCACACGGTAATGGCGCACAGCTTCTTCAGCATGTTGCCCGACGCCCTCGCCGACGCGACCGCCCTGTAGAGCTCATCGCAGACCGAGTAATGCATGGTGGCGAACATAGACAGCAGCACGGAGTTGATCAAGATGAGCGTCAGACTCGGGCCGTAGGTGAAGGCGAGCTTGTAGCGTCGCTTGAGCTTGTGCAGAATGAGAAAGAGAAAGCTGTTGAAGCAGAACATCGGATAGAAAATGGTGACCGCAGTGTCCTCGACGAGCACGCCATGCTCTCCTTTACCGCCCTTTAAGCCTGTCGCATCGTTCGCTTTCAAACGGTAGAGGTGCGGTCCCACGTGAAAGCATAGAAACGCCACGCCAAGCCAAATCTGCAATCCTTTCGTCAGCTTCGCGTACCAATCTGTATGCGTGTTCACCAGCGAGCGAAAGGGTGCGTGAAAGAGGTACATCAACGCGAGCAGGATGATGTAGGAGACGGTCCAGAGGATGCCGGAGCGCACCGAGGTGATTCGCTCCACCACACCCACGAGCAGGCCCTCCACGCGGTCTGCCAGCCACGAGAAAAACGGGAAGCTTGACGAGGAGCCCATTGTGCTGAAGGGACTGCAGCGGCTTCTTGTGTATAGGATGGCGTGGAAGAAAGAAATAAGAACAAGAGAAGAAACAACAGCGTTCGTGTAACGTGGGATAAACTCGCGTGTGTATATGCAGTAGAGCAAACGAATTAGATCACTTAAAGGATAAACGGCAGATAATGCGTGGAACCTGGCAGAGAAAGTTGCAAGCAGGGCAGCGAATAAAAGCGACCGGCGCACAGAGAAAGAGAGACAAAGAGAAAACAATAAAAGGAAATGAGGAAGGGGAGTAAGATGTGTTATGTCTTCCACTGCGTATCTTTGTTTCACAATCGAGGAGGGCCGCAGAACTCAAAAAGAAAAAAATAAATAATGGGATAATAAAGGGATATTATACTCCGCACGCCTAGTATAAGAATGGGGCGGAAAGGCTACAAAGCGATGGCGAGGGCCACGTGAGAGAAGACAAATTAAGAACAACAACAATAATAATCGAAGATGAGTGTCAGTAGAGCATAAAGAAAAAATAGAAGGCAGGCAGTCAGAAAATAAACAAACAAACAAAAAAGAGATGCGATGGCAAGAACTAAATAAAAATTACAAAATAAGAGTAAATGTAAAAGCAGAGACCTCGAGAGAAGAAGAAGTGGGTGCCTTGTTACTTCCTTGTCTCGCGTTGGGTACGAATCAGCAAAGTGCGTGGAGAGATCGCTACACGATGGATGTGAGCCCCTATGCGAAAAGTAGCTTTCACTGCGTTGCTGCTGTTCTTACTGCGGTTGATGTGTTGTCTTTGAGGGCAGGTGATACATAAGATAAGAATGAAATTGGCGATGAGAAATGGTAGATGCGATGAGGAGAGCGGAGAGAAGGTATTAGCAAGGTATTCTCTCAAACTTCTTGCGTCATCTCGGCGAAGGGAGGCCACCCTAACCTCTGCCCACCCACCCTTTATACGCTTCTTCATCAAAAGTTGCTTGCAGGGAACAACGCTTCGCGAAAAGGCAAGGAAACATCCTCCTTATAGCAGACACAAAGCAACACATGCACTGCTGCGAAGCGGCTGCTTCACGCCGCATCGTTGTCGAGTGTCCCCCTTTACCAAGCATGTCTGCCGCGTCAGGCAGCTACACTATTGCCTCTTCTCCCGCGTAAGAGCCGTAGCCCCTGCGCTGCGCGATCGAGCACATAATGGCGCATGCGCAGTACCAACTTTGATGACCAGCGACCGCTCGTCACCCTGCTGCTTCTGTCACCGCTTGTTTGACTTGTGTTTATTCACCCCGCCAGTAAGAGCACATAGAACGGTGAAAGCGTTTTGAGACCCCCCCAAAAAACGCATTCATCAGAAAACAGGGAACAAACAGAGAAGATCATAAAATAACAATTATGCCATGGAAGCGTTGCGGGAGAGTGCAACCAGCATGGCTGACGTGTATATACATATACACAGGCATACACACATATACACACATTTCTTAAGAGAGGGCTCTTCGATCACCTTGCAGCCATGTGCATTCAAATGACCATTTCGTATGGAAAGCAAGAACGTATACATACATACAGAGAACTTTGTAGCATTCATCTACGCCTTCGCCGTGGTACCGCTGCATGCACTGCACCACGGATGCACCCACCACCATTCGAGAGAGCACGCTCAAATATCCAAAGAAACGCTGCTGTCAAGTAGGCGCAAAGCCCCCCTTGAAAGGGGGCCAAGCGACACGGTTGGTTTGGTGCTTCGCGTGAGATTCAACAAATATATGAGAAAAAAAAAAAAGAGAAGAGATCGAGCAAACAAAAATGGCACATCGTACAAGCAGAGCCGCAGAGTAGAAAGGCAGTGTTGGGAGCGTTGTCCTTGTGCCCGAGACACACACACGCACACACGTGGAGCTGCAACACACCACTGCATCTATACACCGCTTCAAATTCAGCATTCCTTGCCGCTCAAGGCAAAACAAGGGAGAAGCAAACAAGCAAACAAACAAAAAAGACATCAGCATTTAAACCAACAAAAAAAGAGAAGAACCTAGAGGAACAAGCGGGGTGAATCAGCGGCCAAAAGAAATAGGAACTGAAATAAAATCAGAGCACACGGGTACATTCAAAACGCCAAAGAAGAAAAAAGGAAAGGGAGCAGGGTGCCTTGGCGATGACGACTGAGCACGAACGTATAAAGGAAAGAAAAAGGGGGGCGGGTCGTGCGCACGGCACAGAAGCACGCACACGAGAGAGAAGAGCTTCTTGCAACAAACATTGTGGATTCGTGGAGGCCCGACGTGAAACCCGCCTTCACCGCATCGTCTGAGGTGAAGACGGAGAAAAATGAAGAAGGTCAAAGGGAAAAGAAAAAGCGTGAAGGGCTACGAAGTATCGGCGGTGCACAGCTTGCTGATAACGCGTGCCTCCTTCTCCTTGTTCGCCCCTTCCATCTTCTCCCTATCTCCCTTTTCGCTACTGCTCTCTATTCTTCATAGCTACGATATTCATCCGCGTCGTCCTCACATGAGTAGCCGTTACTGCGTCCAGGGTGAAATACAGAAGAGTGGCGGCTCAGCCCCAGCTCTGTCTGCGTAGGAACCTGTGCCGGGTTGTCCGCCACGGTCCCTAGCTTAGTATCTCCCTCGCGGCGCTCCTTGTAGCGATCGCAGTAGAAGCAGCAGCAGCACACAACGATGACGGTCGATACCACCGCGATGAAAATCAACACGGCGATAGTCAGCGCGGCCCACCACGCCAAAGGCTCGTTGCACCGCTGATAGATCCAGCGGCCTTGCGAGTCGCGCTCCACGAGTTTACCACAGTGATAATACATGGAGCTCGAGGGCACAATCACATCGCCATCTGGGTAGGTTGGGAAGATGGCCGCGTCGGACTTGTGGTATTCGTAGTACTCACACACCCACTGCGTGAAGTACGTCACGACGTTTGTGTTCGCCCACGTGCCGTTTCTCTGCATGTACGGCTGGCGGCTGCCCCAGTAGCTCACATTGCCCCACCAGACGGGCTGCCCGGATGCAAAGTTGTTATAAACACCCTCCGCTGGCCCACCGCGCAGCCCCACAGTGTCATAGAAAACGCCGAAGAAGAAAGTGAGCTGGTTTTGGAAATAGAGACCGTGACTGAACTGCCAGTTGCAGTTCTCATCCAAGCAGGCGGACTGGCGCGACTCACCACCAATCGGCGCGCTTTTGAAGCCACTCTCCTTCATGACAGCGTAAGCGCTGGTCTGGTAGCTCTTAAGCTTCGGCATCATAGTGTGACCTCTGTCCCCGGCGGCGCAGAAGCCGGGGAGACCGAAACTCATGTAACCCTCCGGAGCTAACTTGGTGCTGTAACGCACAGAATAAGCGTTTGCGGTAAAGGCACTGAGCTGCAGAGCCACGAGGAGAAGGGCGGCCGCTGCTCGGACAGCGGAGAGCGTGGACATGGTGAGTAAAGGGAGCACCACTTAATGTTGGTTATGTGTGGAATCAGCAGGGATGTAATAGAATGCAAAAGAAAGAAAAAAGAAAAGAAAAAGGCTGCTGTGTTTGCGGGCAAGAAGAACACGATGGCAGTCGCATGCATACATATGACGTCTGCAGCGTGTGTTCGCAAGTCCACGTCGTTGCAACGATCGTTCATTCAATGCGCACAAGAAAAAGGGAGTTTTGTGAGAGCGACAGGAGAGGGATGGAGAGATGTGCAGTGGGATCTCGAGTAGCAGAACGGAAGAGCATCACACGCCAAGCCATGCAGCCATCACTAGGTGCTGCACAACCGGTCATGTTCATAGGTGTTGCTTAAACGGCAAAGGGGCCTTCACATCACACTTTTCTTTTTCGTCCCCGTTCTCAGACGCATGCTGACGATCCGGTAAGAGAAGGAGGTACGGACATGTGCGGCTTCCCCAACCTTATCGATCTCGTTTCGGGGATAGCATCTCATTCCGTTGCAAAGAAGCTGTCAAAGGGATGCCGCCCACGGTTGGAAGTAGGCAAGAGTGCTACCGCGCTCGATGTCTACAGCACCCAACGGTGGAGGAAAGAAAAAGAAAAGATATGCGGGGCGCAACCAATAAGAAGCAAAAGCAGTACTATACATCCCAACGTCGACACTCTCTGGAAAGCGAAACTCGTGTGCTTGTGTGTGTGTTACAGCGCCCACGCTTCCATTCAACAAGGCTTCGCAACAACAACCCTCAACTTTCTGTCTTGTCTTCTGAGCTACTGCGCTCCGCGCAGCCGAATGTTAAAGACGAGAAGCAAAAGACATGTCCCGTAGCACAACGGAATACCTCTCATGGAGAAGCAATGGGGGGGATGTTTGCAGCCAGTTTGTGCACATTTGGAGAGGGCGGAAGAGAAAAAAAAATGGAGAACGGAGACAAAAGCCTCCACCGCATCGCACGGCAGGTTGCGATCAAGGAAGAAAACCCTCTCTTCGCGCTCGGCTGGTGAGTCGACAAGGAGATCTTCAAGACCTCGCCAAAATATCGTGAACTCCCGAAGCATGAGCAACAGGGCGAGTCAAACGCTAATCATTATTTCAAAAGGTGGATACTTATTTCAACGATGCATATGGTAAACGAAAATTCAATCTTGACACACCCAATGAAATAAATTTAAGCGAAGAAAAACAGCTACGCCAGCGCGAGCACAGAGAATGCAGCTAGGGAGGAAAAGAAGGGGAAACGCTTGATAGAAGAAACTACAAAGAAATAATAATAATCAACGTAGAGAGAGAGAGAAGAGAACGTGCTTAAACAAGCACCACCGCGTGCCACAAGAAAGATTTAAGCACCGAGCAAACCGTGTATTGAAGCAGATCAGACGAAAGTGAGCAGCGTGTGTGTTGCATCCAACGCCCGAGAAGTACGCTCTGGGAGTTTTCCACGAGAGCGAAGCACCTGCTTGTATGCTCCTTTTTTTCAATTTAAATTGCGGAACCGAAAAGAACAAATAAAGGCGAAAGAATGAAGAAATCATGAGACTGCCGTGTGTCCCGGGGGCGATGCGTACACACTCGCGAGCCCCCTCCAAGGCACAACATCAAAACTCAAAGTAGCTGCTTAAACTGGGAGCCCATAATCTGCGAGTACTCGTCATCTAAGCTCAGTCTCCTCAACGGAGAAACGCAGTACTGACTTGGATGCGTAGGCAAAGGCAAAGGTTCTATGTAGTCCCTACCCCGCCGAAGTCGGTGGATCTGAGAAAGAACGTGCTGCACGCCCTCCCCCTCCACCCCAGTCGGGATATCGCCGGTTGATTCCCCTCTGTCTTTCTCCTCGTGCCCTGCATGGTCTACAGACGTGGAGCGGTGCTCCACCCCGCGGCTTCTGCGGCCAAGACCTCTTCGGGGCACCACAAATCGAAAAGACTCTGAGGAAGGCGCCGTCTCTTCTTCCTGCTCCTCACTGAGCGCCGCCGCGCCACTCACGGCACTCGGCAGGGCAGAAGATTTGATCAGAGGGGGGAGGTGGCTTTCGTTTATGACGCCCTGGAAGCGAAGTGCTTCCTCACACCCCCGCTGTACTGGCACCTCCCCTACTGGCGCCGTAGCGGTCGTGGCAGGCACTGCTTCTGCTGCTGCTGCTTCGCTATCCCCAGGCACGTGTACCTGCTCCACCTCCGAAGAAACAGCATCCCTCTTACAGCGCTGCATCGCAGCAGTGGCTTCATCCTCCACGCGATCGTTGTGCATAGCGTTACTGCTGACTTCAGTGACGGCGCCATCGGCGTCGAGATGGCTCTCCTTAACTGAGTCATCTTCCGAGTCTCTCGCGCCCCCTCCGGCCCGCTGCATGAAGACGTACGTCTCCAGAGATTTCGTCATTGCATTGCCGAGTAGTGGTGGTGGAGTCGGAGCAAAGGGCGGAGAGTTGCCTGTGCAGTCCAAAGCGCTGGAAAACCTCGCAAAAGATCCACGCACGCCCGCGCTGCCGTGCCGGCGCCTCCCTGCCGGGAAGTCCCCTCCCACGGCAGCACCAGGCGCGATGGAACGGGAAGAGCACGTGCTATTCCACCTAGAGAACGTGGGGGACATGGAGGCACGCGCGGACGGCAGGGGGTGCAGCTGCGGCCCACCCAACACCCGCCGAAGAGCGTCCACCTTATTCAGTCCTGAAAATGCACGCACCGACGTTGCACGTGTCAGCTGCATCCTCGACGGACGAGACGCGAAGCTGCGCGTGGAGGCGGGGGCAGTGGCGAGAACGCATACCGACGCGTTGCGCTTCACGCACGAGGCCAGCGAGCTCGATGACGCCGTGGACTCATCAACGGTGCCCCACCCCAGCGGCGCCGGGCCGTTGCTGTGATCTTTCGAGTCAATGTGATGCATATCTGCTTGGGTGAAGTTGGAGCTGCTTTGCTTCGGCATCCCACCACCATTGCTGTCTTGCACCGCGGCCTCGCCCAGCGTCGCAGCGCGCGTGCCGGACAACTGGGCAGATGGTGCTTCACCCGATTGCCTACGCTGCTGCACGAAGGTGACGGCCGCGTTACCACGCAGCGGACTAGACACGGCTTCAATGGTATCTGCCTGTAGCAGAGGCTCCCTCCTCCCTTCCTTCAAGCCTTCTTGTCCACATTCACCTGCCTGCCTCCCAATGGACTGCAGCTGCATCGCAGAGATGTCAACACCCTTCGCGTATTGCAGCTGACGAGTGCGATAGAGACGTGCCGTCATCTCCCGCATCGACTTATTGATCTCCGCTCTTATGGCCAACTCTTGGCCGCGTTGTCTTCGGCCTTTATAGAAGTAGCATATTGGACATACACACATCGCCGTAAGGCTGCATACACCGACAACGAGCAGGATGGTGACCCACCATGCATCCGCGTAGACGGTGGGGACCGAGGTGACGTATGTGACCTCTACCGAAGCCACAGCCGAGGTCTGCCCCGTGCCCCCTCCCGTTAGCGTGGAAGAGAAGAGCGTGTGAACCGTTGGCAGAGTGTCGCTGCCCTGTGCGCTTGCAAGGAGCGATCCCGCGAGCATGGCAGTAGCCGGGAGAGCCCGCATGACTCTAACTCGATGCGCGCGTGCGGATTGAGCGTTGGAGGCGCACACAGGAAACAAAGCCGAAGACATCAAAAATAACAACAAAAGGAGGCCAGCAGGCAGCCGCTGACGCTCATCAGAAGTGTGTACATGAAAACCAATGAATACGCGCCGCTGTGTATAGGCGGTTCAAACAGTCCGAAATATAAAAAACAAAAAAAGACAGCTGGCGTGTGCCAAATGAAGGCTGTTGGGGGGGGGGGAAGGAGACCAAAAAGAAGGGAAGGGACTCTACCACTACCTCCGATAATGTGGGGCTTCCTGTTTTCCCCGGCCTCGCTTCGGATCCCTTCGTGGATATACACGGGAGAGAGAGTATTGTCTGCGAATGTTCAACGACGTCCATTCGCTTTAGTCGAGAGAAGTAAGGAGATGACGAAATTCAGAGATTCAAAGTTGGGTGGGGGAGGGGGGCCGCAGCTCTTTTCTTCTGAGGGTGTGTCCGTGATGCGTAGTAAGAAACGAAAGGTAAAGCGGTAAGCAGCGACTGCTGGTAACTCGTCACTGTTCTCTGAGATGTGTACATGGTCTGACATCGCAGCGTGTAGGCTACAAGCGCATACGACTGAAGTCTGAAGGGCAGCAGCAAGTACATCTGTGTGACATGAAGCGGAGTTGTTGATGCTCACGTGAGTTCCTCCTCTACGCCTCTTACAGCACGTGTCGCTATGAAAGCGCCTCCATGTGTTCAATGTGCGTCCGTCAGGCAGTGGGTGTGCTACACACACCCTCGCTGCCGCCCCATATTCGTCCCCGCTACAGTCGGTGCGCAGGGCACATCTCGGTGCTGTCGGCAAGGGGAACGCAAACCGGAACCCCGCAAGAAGGCATAACAAGGGTTGTCACTCCCACAAAAAGATATGCGGTAGGCAGAATACAACAGAGAGGAAGATGGCACTGCGGCCACGGAGTAGCGCGCAGAGCCCCGACACAGCGAATAATATTTAAAAACAAAAAGAAGGGAGAACACGCGCATCGCGGGACTACCACCAACGCCGGCGTGCGCGTGACATCTTCGCGTCAACGCAAAAGTAAGATCATTGAAAAGAAAGGGGAAGAAACGCCAAAGCTGAAGTCTTCAAAAGCTACGTGTACGCCCTTACAGGGTGGGCGTCACGAAGGAAGGTCGCCTGCTCTCCCTTCAGCGAGGAGCACTCCATGCGGGCGGTGAGGGGAAAGAGAGGCAACTTCACGTCCGCCGCTATCGTGCCTCGCGGCCTTACTACTATACATTACAAGAGAGCGAAAAGAAAACGTAAGAAAGAAAAAGAAAAAGAGTCAAACTAGCACCGAAGAGAGGGGGGACACTGAAGCAAAACAACAGCTCAGCACAACAAAGGGGAAAGAGCGCGTGTGCACCACAGTAGCACGGCGCTCAAGTGGCCCAGAAGCGGCAACGAATTCGTAAGGCGCGAAGCGCATACGGGGCGGAGATGCCACTCGATCCACGCGCGCAAACGCACTCACGAAGCTTTCGTTGTTTCGGTTACCCCAAGCGCTCTCAAGCAGCCCCATAACCGCCATACGTGGTGAAACACACACACACACACACACACACACGCGCGAAGAAACAAATGGATTTTGCCTGCTGCAAGCAATCAGCAGCCAACATCAACAGAGAGAAGCACTCATCCGGGTACAACCGATAAAGCCAAGCCGAATATTGAAGGGGAGAAAGGGCCGCTGACGCTGCGCTCAGCGCACCCGATCATCATCACTCTCTGGATGCTGATCAGGCGTGGCGCCGTTGATGGCATCACGAATTGCACCGTCGTGCAACTGACGCTCATCTAACGGCGAATTTATCAAGTCATCATCCGCAAAGTTCTTCAGCATCAGCCGCCTGGCCTCCGCTGACTGGTGAAACGCCACGCTCGGCAACGGCATAGAGTCTGCCCGCATCCTTTCATCATGGGGAATTTGGTTTCCGCTCAGCACCGGCGGCAGCGGTGCGGCGGGCGAGGAAGAACCGCCAAAGATCGGATACTCCGGCATTGCACTTATCACGTCGCTGCGTGCTGCTTCTGCCACCAGCCGCTCCCGCGCCTCGCGTTCCGCATCCCGGCGGTGCAGCTTCTCACGGGGGAAGAAGGCCAGCACCGCGCCTACAAAGCATACACACGTGATCAGGATCAGCACATTCACGCACGCCGACTTCTCGGCCACACCGTTGCCCAGCATCGCAGACGAGATGGAGAGCATTATCAGAGAGCATAAATTCGCCCCCGCCATGAGCAGCGCCCCGGGCACGGACTCTGAAAGCGGGTACGATATCTCCATCGCAAACTCAAAGCAAATCGGAATAGCCGTGTTCTGGAAGACACCAGCAAAAATATAAATGAAAGAGCAGAGGCCGTCCATCGTGGAGGTGTACGCAGGCGCCTTCAGCATTATCACCATGAGTCCAATGCAGCACAGCACGGAGCCGATCAGGCAGATGAGGAGGGGGTACTTGTACCAACGAGTGCGGTCCACCCAGATGCCGACCACGTAGGAGACGATGGTCCCCACCACCACGTTCACAGCACCAATGATACCAGAAAGCTCAGCCGACACACCGAAGGGCTCCAAAATTTGAGCGAGCACAGACGCGTAGGTCCAGACACTGCCCATGCTAATGCTAAAGGCACCGAGCAGAAATACAAAATCGCGGCGACAGAAGAGGAGGTAGATGCTGTGGCCCACCTCGAGAAAGGTAATCACGTGCTCATTGAGTTTGATACGCTGCCAGAGGGTCATCTTCTTCCACTTGCTGAGGCTGCCACGATCAAACTCGTAGGACGTGGTGTTCGGGTACACCACGCCGTCCTGTGCATCGCAGCAGCTGCCGCCGTCAGGTTTCGCGAGGTTGGCCTCTTCAGCAGAGTTAGCAGCGAGCCCAGTGCAGCGATCGGGCCTCGCCAACGCTCCGTGAATCGGCTCCGTGTAAGCCACGCGACTCTTCTTACTCCCCATGGTCTCTTCACGTGTAGGGTGACACCTCGAGCCGCTGAGCTCGTTTTCGTTGTCGCTGCTATCCTTGCTGCTGCTGCGGGTGCCCTCCAGATCACTGGCGCTCTCCAGTCCGCTGTGCAGCTCCTCTTCGTCTTCCCCCATAACTTCGCGCTGACCGCGACGCAGGTGAGATGCGTGGCGCGACACAACGCGCTTTCTGGTCACGTCACTGCCCTGTGACGAAGCCAACTCTCCCAAGAGTGCGCGACTCGGGGCTTTAAAGCTTGGTGGCCGCAGAAAGAAGATGACACCGATTGTGATCAACACGCAGAAGCCCATCTCTAGGCAAAACAGAAGCATAAACTCACTCTTGTTGCCGTCCCTCACAATCAGCGGAGGCGCGAATAGGGCAATGGCGTTGCCTAGACTGTTTGCTGTCGACGCAATGGCCGTTGCGAAGGTGCGCTGATGCGGGGCGAAGTACTGCGCCGCGATGAGCGGAGGCGTGGAGAGCACAAAGAGCTGGGCAACGGAGTTCAGTGTCTGCGGGATGATCAATGTGGTGTAGCTCGGCTTTTGCAGGCCCGGTGCCACCTTTAGAATGGAGCCCAGTGCATTCAAAAAGCAGCCGATCAGCACACCGAGGCGGACGCCCCACCGCTCGAAGGTGGTGCAGGTGAAGTAGGCACCAGCAACGAAGACGATCATGTATACGGACGACAACATGTTCAACTCATTGGTGGTGAGGTTGAAGAACGCTCGAGTGGCGGTTGCAATAGAAGAGTAGGTGATCCACTGGATTGCGTTGGAGCAGCTGTAGAGGCAGAAGAGCCCCAGCACTACCCACCGCCACGGGTCACCCCTTTCCAGTGCAGGGCGAACAGCCATGGATTCAGGTAAGATCCTCAAGGGCAATTCACTTAACGCTTCTTCAACGTATCCAAAAGAAACAGATGGTGGAGCACGCAACGCCAATGACCACAAGAAGGGTGCTGCTGTTATCAAGGTGTCGGGAGCGGCGCTCTTTTAAACTATTTTATAGCGTGGGAGAACCGGAGAAGTGACGAGCACAAAATGAAGAACGAAAGCGCTGATTTCTAGCAGCCAATAGACAGCGTCGTGTGTTTTTCCATGAAGTACAGAGATGACGCGCAGAACGGAGGAAGAAGGGGGAGGAGGGTAAGTGGAGAGACAAAGACCTGAGCGAGACGCTGTTAGCATCACGTGCGTTGACCACAGCAACGGGAAACCAGCAGCTGGGATCGGCAATGAACATCCAACAGACGCCAACAACGATTGGCTTAAAAAACGGGCCCCTTTGCACATGTGGCGGCCGGGGAAGAGGAGAGCTACGTACTCTCAAAATACATCCAAAATATCAGTCGGGGGAAGCACTGCACGCATGAGCCGATGCTGGCACCATCCAACGTGCTTCGTGTGATTTCACCTCGGGTGAAGGCAGCACAGAGCACGTTGGCAGGCGGCCGACCAGGCGCAGGGGAAGGCACACGGCCA
>LJSK01000220.1:0-17500 GCA_001299535.1 Leptomonas seymouri
TATCATATATATCTCTATATGTATAAACACACATATAGAGATATATATGATAGAGAGAGGGAGGGAGGGAGGAAGGGAGATGAAAACAAACAAAGCAAAGAGATATGATTCAGCTGCAAGTGATTTAAATTCCCGAATAAAAATAGAAGTAAAGAGAACATAATTGAAGGGCGCGGAACAGAGAGGGATGACACCGGCAGCAAACGAGCAACGTGTACGGTGGCCCGCCAGCGTGCTGATGATTATGGTTTATTACACTGCCTTCGTATGGTGCGCGTAACATATACATGCCATCATTTATTTCTCTCCCTCCGCCCATCGTGCTTCTACCGCTGTTTCACCTGCATCTCTCCATGCAGAAAGGAGGCAAAGCACTTCGCTCTGCTATTCCAGGTGGCGGGGCAGGCCATGACTCTACACCCGGCACGATGAAGCGCAGACGCGAGGTAGAAGCTCCGCGATAACCCACCGCGCAGGCTCCTTGTGAAGAGCATCGAAACACGCTGCGCGACCCAAAAGAAGGAAAGGAAGAACATATAAAACACTGACATACTGGCACACAAGCGAAGATGCATACAAGTTGCAATGAAGAAATCCAAACAAAAAAGCAAAGCATAATCGAGAGAATTCAAAAGGGTCCAGCTAGTTCATAACAACAACAAGAAACAGTAGTTAGCACACCGCCAAGGGAACAAAAGAAGAGTCACGACCTGCTGATCGTTGATGTGTGTGCATGTAAGAGCAACAACGCGAGAGAAAGAAACAAAGCAACACCAACAACAGCAATCAGAAGAAAAAAAGAAAACGGTGAAAGCTTTACTTCGGTCGTAGTTGAGGTCAGATGAATGAAATGATAATACTGTGTATATGTGTACTCCCCTTCGTCTAGCGGTGGGTGTTGCGGTTTTTGTATCCTCGTTGGACGAGAAACAACAAAGTGAAAGTAGCAATAACGCAAAACAGAAGCTTCGCCGATGCGCACCCACAAACCGCAGCACCGGCGAAGGGCGCGCGCCGATGTCGTTACATGTTCGCGAGTTGAAAGCTTTCTGCCTCCGCGACTTACGAGTAAAAAAAAAAAAGAAAAAGAAAAGGGCGAGGGGATTCACTGATACAACATGGAGTGCTGGTGGGAACAGGCAAGCAAAGAAAACGAAGAAGCAGAATCCAAGCGAAGCTGACAGACAGACACAGACATGGGTGGCAGCGACCACAGCAGTGCTAGTTGGCCTTAGTAATGCGGTGCATCGCTGGAGAGAATATGGGCAGTACCGCCCAGTAGAGGGATAAGGCCGTCATACCAACGGAGATGATGGAATATCCGTTCGTTCTTCATTGGTGATAGCCAGCACGGATCAGACGAATGAACGAGCGACGACAACAACAGGCTGTTAAGAGAAATACAACTTCTAAACGAGCACGCAATCAGTAGAAGCGATGCGAGCACACACACACACACACACACAAAATTTTGTCGAGCTGCCCAGACGAGGATGTGAAGTCAAACACACAGACACGAAATGAACTGCATATCGGAAACTACTTAACATGATCCTTACTTTGCTAAATATACGAAGTGCGACGTTTTCAGTTAATATTAATTCCTCCGTAGTCGCGCATCGATGGAGGTAAAGCAGCCCACATCTACGCATCAGATAGAAATATATCTATAGAAATATATATATGTGTGTGTGCATGTCTAGTCACACATACAGGCACAGACACAGATACACACACACTGAGCGCGGAGCGTGAAGGAGCAAAGAAGCGAAACGCACGTAGTGAACTACCATACGGCGACAGAAGAGAGAAGAAAGAAGCGTGTGACACGTACTCACATCCAGTTTCAAAAGCAGTGAGACGCCGAGAGAACAAACAAAAAAAAGCTTTCTCGCGCAACACAGTAGTGCAACCTTCCGGGCGAAGGCCTCAGAGAGGCAGAAGAGAAAATGAAAAGCAATCAATCAATCAATCAAGAGTAAATAAATAAGGCGAACAACAGAGAGAGAGGGAGAGAACACACGCAAACCAGAAAACAAACGGCCGATCACTTCAAAAAGTAATGACGGTAGTAATATTAACTAATAACAATAATATGAATAGTGATAATAAACGGAACAACACGGTATTGCAAGAAACAAATAAGTACACAGAGAAGACGAAGAAGAAGAGGTTCAACGCATTGGACGCCCCAGGCACCAAGTACGGAGACAAGGTGTGCATGGCATAGCCGAGAGAAGGGAGGCAAGGGACAGCTCACCCTCCTCTCCCAAAAAGAAAAAAGAAAAAAGAAAAAAGAAAAGCAAGACAAAAAGAAAGTTATGCCGGAGCAATCCCATCCATGCGAACAACAACAGCAAACAATAATAATGAAAGTCAAAGTGATCCGAACAGGAGACCTCAATAGGGGTGACGTGGAGCGTGCAATCAAAGAAGCGTACAAACAAGTGGAAACGAAAAGGAAGGAACAAGACGAAAAATAAGGAAATGACAAGGTTAATCACTGATTTCTTCTTATAGATTTAGAAACTTCTCTTACATAATGTCCGACAAACAAGCAACGAAGGCAATTCACAGACACACAGACACACAGACACACACGCGCATCAACCTCTTAAAGTTTCAAAGAGAGAGAGTGGGGTGGGGACACTGAACCCACCTATCAGCAATGGACATACGAGGGGGGGGGATTGACTGAAGACACCGCAAGAGCACAACGATGCTGCGCTCTGTGGTGTTTCCATTACAATAAGGAAGGGGAAATGGAAGAAGACAAGAGCAAAAAAAGAGAGGAGCACCGCGCCGCCTGCGTCTTCCACCGATGAACCGACCGGCGCGCCCGACACCAGCGCCTCCTTCAACCTTCAACGCAGCGACGCTCCGGATTTTACTGGTGCGGCGGAGGAGCTAGAACGCCAACGGCGTACGGCCCCAGAAAGCTCTCGCACGACACCCACGCGTGGAAGCGGTCGTACACCATTGTCGCGTCCCGGCCGGCGCAGGCCAGCAAAACCCTCTCCCCGCCTGGGTGGAAGCGCTGAAACGCCGTGCAGTCGTACACCACGTTGCGAATAACCATCCACAGATCATCCGGCGTGTTGTGCTTCGCGACTTCTTGTGGGGTCATGCGAGGCAACGCTGCCCGTGGCCCAGCCGTGTGCTGGCTGGCAGGGGATGAGGCAGCAGACGCCGTGCCACCGGATATACTGGTGCTGGGGCCGTTGATGGGGCTGCTGCCGACGCGTTGGTGGTGCTGGCCGCTGCGTGGAAATCCACTGCCGAGGCCCTGCTGCTGACGCCTGTTTTCGGCTTCTTTTTCGGCTAAGTGCGCTGCCCAGTCTCGCATGGAGCAGCCTGGCATGCGGGGTGTCTTACTCCGAGGCAGGCTCTGTATCGTCTCCGCATCCGGCTTCATAACGAACCCCTCCGCGCCAGCACTTGTCGCCTGTGCTGTGGGGGCGCCACCTCCCCCATTGCTGCTCGCATTCACTGCGTAGACGTTTAAAGCGTTTGTGAGATTGCAACCGTTGCTCACCATCGGGGCAGCGAGGTTCGCGGAGGAGAAGGACAGCATCGCGTCGCTCATCGTGCTGGTGAGGGTCTGCGGGGTGGAGGCGCACCACGAGGAGTCTGAGCTGTAGAGAAATTCTCGTGACTGCTCTGTGGAGAGCGCCGTCGGCACGTCAGGATGCCGCCCCTTCGAATGCGGGCGGCTCTGCACACCGCTGCTGCTGCTGAAGCTGGAGCAACGAATGTGGCTGTGCTGGCGGTGGTGATGGCTGAGTGCATGAGCGTGGCCTGCCGCAGTCGATGTCGCCGCGGCGCTTATCGGGTCACCGTCGCCCACCGACTGCGGTAGCAGCGCCGGTGGGGGCAGCACCACAATCGGCATTCCATCAATTATTGCTTCTACCCTGACCTGCTCGGGTGTGTTGTGGTGGCTGTGGATGGGCAGCGCAGACATCGTCGTCTGGACAGCAGGGGCATTCGTCTCATTCGCTGCTGCTCCAAGGGTGTTGCTGTCCTTGTCTACGCCATGGCACGAGAAGGATAAACGCTCGCTGGATAGGGCTGGGGACGATCCACAGTTGGAGAAGCTACGCATACGCTGTGCCCTTTGCAGAGGCGGCTGTTGTTGCTTGGTGTCGTGGCTTTCCGTCAACAACAGCCGCGGCGGCGGTGGCGCCGGCGATGTTGTCCCCTGTTGCGTCCTG
The DNA here is from genome assembly GCA_001299535.1 of Leptomonas seymouri. Lineage (NCBI taxonomy): Eukaryota > Euglenozoa > Kinetoplastea > Trypanosomatida > Trypanosomatidae > Leptomonas > Leptomonas seymouri. The sequence continues at coordinate 4,215 of LJSK01000220.1, forward strand.
CTAGCCGGCGCGACGCAATCGGAGGGGTGGGCTGTGCTGCTGCCCGCGCTGAAAGTAGATGTGGCACGCTGGTTTGTTGGGGTGGTGGCGCAAACGAAGATGACGCTTCCGGCAGAGCGCTTGACCGTGATGGGGGTGCGCGACGGGGGTGGTAGCGGCGGCGGAAGAGGTGGTATGGAGGGGGCTCCGCTGCTTCTATCGCTGTTGATCTCCTTCAGCAGAGGGGCACTACCCTCCCCGACTTTACCCGCCATCGTATCCGCAGCGGCGGTGCCCGACGCCACAGAGGGGCTCCAAAGTGCTCGAGAGAAGTTGGCGTGGCAGTTTACAAAGCTGCTTCTCTTGTGCGCCTGCGCTGTGGCGTGTATGGAGGGCTGCGTCTCGGTGTTGCTGAACACCGGCGCGGGCATGTCAGAGGGCGCGCACACGCCTGTCGAGACCCCGGCAGCGGCAGGGCTTTCCGGCGTCACGCAGCCGTGAGACGACGAAGACGAAGAAACGCCGTGGGTACGGTGAAGCTGATTTTGCTGCTGGCAGTGTCTGCTGCCGCTGCTCTGCTCCCTACTCATCGGAGTACTGGTATGGGCTGTCCACGCGTCTGTGAATGGTGTGAGCGCATGAGGGGAAGCACTCTGTGTGTCAGCGGAGGGCGGTGCCTCTCGCGTTTTCGATGGGTGAGGCGCATCAAGCGTGCTCAAGGATGGAACTTCACGCTTGTCGTAAGGAGACGTCGTGGCAGAGGCGGCAGCAGTGTGAAGGAAGGGAACGAGGGTCGACGTGACGGTAGTCACCGAGGCTGCCGCGTGGTGGGCCAACAACACAACAGCTGCACTGTTTTCATGACTATTGATGTGCCGCGGACCAGCGTGGGCGCTGCTGTCTTGCTCTTCACTTATCGATGCCGCTGCCGCACCGTCGGCACCTTCGGTTTCCATTCTGCTATCCGGCTCACTGTACAGCTCAAGCATAGGGCAGCAGATCGCCGTGTTAGAGTAGCGTCGCCAGTTGGGGAGCTCCGCCGCCCCTGCAACACGGTGAGAGGCGCCGATGTTTGAATTCAGCGCGTCATGAATACTGCCAGTGGCGTCGCTGCAAAGTGGTCCAGAGGAGTGCGACGGTTTTTCCAGCTGCTTCAGCGCACTTGATGCAAAGCGAGGGAGCGGAGAAACTGTCGTGTGATGTGTGTGATCGGCAGGGGTGGCAAAGCAGGCGGGGGGGCACGACGGGGGTGGGCTGTGTGTGCCACGACTGCTGCTTGCTGCTGCTGCTGGTGGCATATCTACGGCTGAGGTCTTCACTGCATTGAAGTGCGAACTGTGCGGCTCGGCAGCCGCTACGCCGGAGACGGGGGCTTTCAGGGAGTGCGAAGAGAGACGCGTCACCGTGCTCGCAGTTGGCGCCGTCGTCAGCACGTCGCTCATGACACCACCCTTCACACACACGCCGAGCGGCACGGAGGGCAGATTCGCCGGAATCGGCGAGGGGGTGCGCATCATCGTCGTGGCCACACCGGAGCCACGGTGGCGACTGGAGTGCAGGGTGCTCTGCACCTCAACCTTGTGCCCATCAGCATGGGCGTGCTCTGCGTCTTCGTCTCCAGAAGCTTCCACCGCCAGCCGTGTCTGACTGCAGAGGAGGGCATCGTCCTCTGCCAACAGAGAGCTGCAGGGGTGGCACCCACGAGCACAAAAGTCGTCGCTGCCCTCGCCGATGCTACCCCCTGTGCTTGTTCGACGGGAGAAGACAAGACGCACAGGCGCAGGCGCGGTGAGGCTGTCTGCGTCCGCCGCCGCTGCCGCACTTCCGCCGCTGGCCGCCACGGAGAGCGCTGCTGATCGCGGCGTTCGCTTACGCCCGGATGCACGCTCCATAGGGATAATGAATCCATCTGCACCCTCTGTTTCCCCAGCCGAGTCATGGGCAGCGGGGTTGCTGCTGGTGCTGTAGCTGTTGTTGTGGCTGTGCGGGCGCAGCAGCGGAGAAATGATCGGGTTGCCGGCAGAGGAGTTGACGGAGGACGCCGAGACACACGAGTCGTGGTAAACGCCGACATCCATAGCAAGGAGCATCGTGGGAGAGCCACCGCTCGAGGGTCCTCGCACCATCCAGCTGCTCGGTGTCGGAGGTGCTGGCAGGGAAGCGGAGACACTCAGCGAGTGCGGGTTCGGAGACTTGGAGCCCATCATGACGTGCTCGTAGGAAGACACACTCTGCGCCGCTGTCGCGGTGCTCGGCAAGGCTTCCACCACGGAAATGTGGTGATCAAGGGATGAGGTGCCACACGCGGCGAGGGTTGCGCTGGTGGATGCGGCAGCCACGACAGCAGTAGGGGGGGATGCTGCGCTTGGCGCTGGTGCGGATGAGGCTGCTGTTGGGTCCGTTGCCGCAACCGTTGTGGGGGTGAGGGAGCGTAGGGGGAGTATGTGCGGAGGACGTTCATGAAGGCTACGGACGGGGTGCATGGGTGTTGTTCCGGCGACTGCTTGACGTCCTTTTCGCTGCGATGCCTCGCCTCGTAGAGTTTACGGTGTGTGCTGTGTCGCTCCTCGCCAAGGCACTGCTAGGGCTGACAACGGGCGTCGTTCACGGTGCCCCCACGTCCCGGCCGACCGCTTCAATGCGCGAAGAATTGGCAAACAGACTGGGAAGACGAAAGCGCTGATTGTCTTTGGCACAGTGGTACAGGGCGAAGAAGCTAGGCGGGTAACGTGAAGTAAAAGCGAATCAAAACAATAAAAGATATGAAAGAAAGGGGAGGAAGGGACACCAACAACCGTCACAACTAAAATACGGCCTTCACAGGCACTCCTGGTTGACGGCTTGCTTCTTTGACGTTTTGGAATCAAGAGAAGAGCTGGTGCAGCATGCTCGCTTCACGGTCGAGGCTTATGTGTCTCCGTGTGATGCCTTCAGAAGATACGCAAATATATATAGAGACGAAAAACTGTGGCAGCTAATCAAACAACAATAACAACAACAGCGGCAAACTGCTATTAGTCAATGATGCCAATAAAGAGAGTTCAAGAACTAGAAATAGAACGGCTGCGTGTGCTCACGTTCAGGCCAACACGACACGCACAATGAGAGACGTGCGTTGCAGACAGGCGGATAAGGAGGGGGGCTTGGACAAGGGTGCAGGACTTTAAGTCAAAGAGCAGCCACCACCATCAACACCACCAAGAAGAAGAAAAAGAAATCGTAGGCGCTGTGGGGGTGTGATTGTGCTGCTTTGTATGCTTTGCCTGCCTCTCTATTGAGTGCGCCCAGCGATGTACGTCCTGTGACGCACAGTGGACACCGCTGGAAGAGTGAGCTAAACTTCAAGGAAAAGAAAAGAGAGAATAGGACAAGGAATATATGGCCTTATATATAGATATATGTGTGGTGGACGTCGTCGCTGCAATGACAATCGAAGCTACAGACCCACTAACACAAACTCATACACAAAGAGAGAGAGAGAAACAAGAAGCACAGCAGTAAAGAAAGGTTTTCAAATAGATTTCCGTCAGACAACGCGGCGTAAGCAGAAATATGAGAAGTACCCTCCTTTACACACACACACACACACACCCATATATATATATATATATATATATATATATACAAAGAATATGAAGCAGGAAACCTCCGCTGCTGTTCCACCAAAAGAGAAATATATGTGTATGTATGTGTATATATGTATTTGTACTTATATCCGTTCGTATGTATGCGTGTATCACACACTTTGCTGTGCGGAGACACCAGCAAACAACAAGCAGACAAGCAAAGAAGAAGAAAAAAATGGTTCGTGTGTGTGTGTGTGTGTGTTTGCTTGCGTGCGTGCGTGCGTAGGTATGCGCACCAGAGAGATCACCGTGAAGCCGCCGCCCCGTGTTCGACCCGGCACGGGTATTCGAATTGAGAAGAGGCAGTGCTGACAATTGCTTCCAGGCAAGAGCCAAACGGACGAAAAAAAAAAAGCAAGCGAAGCAAAACAAAAAAACAACGCAGCAAGACAGTTGCACCCTCCACTACCACACACACGCGCAGGTGATGTTAAGGCAGATGGAAGAGATGTAATCCCAAAGGCACCGATTAGGAGAAGGGGGTGTAGCAGCTCGCGAACGGGAAACGGGAGGGAAAACGGGGGCCTATGTCGTATGCATAGGATGAGAAACGTTCGTAGTTCGGTCAAGATAATATCGGCATAAACATAATCGTTACTTGCAGCCTTCCAAGCGAGTTAACAGGGGTGGGGAGAGCGTGAGGGCACGACCGATGCGAGAGCTGCGGCGGAAGGAGGTGCCAGGGGAGTGGTGAGCGGCAGGGTAGTCGCCAAGAATACGAAGGGGGAGGGGAGGAAGAGTAGGGAAGTAATAATCGAAAAATAAAAGCAGCGCGGTTTTCGACAAAAAAAAACACGTGATGCAGGGCCGTTAAAAGAAGCTAGCACCAAGAATGGCGTAACATCGTCACTCCGTGGACTGGCGAACGCTTCCAGTGAAGGTAGGGCCGGCCGATTGAAACACTTGCCGCACGACACCCACGCACTCAGGTGTACACGTGTGCGCTCAGTAGGCGAGAAGGTAGCAGAGCAAAGTGAGCTTCTTCTTTTCTATCTTTGTTTTGTATTTCGCGAGTTCTGAGACCGCGGATGTTTAGCGATGCCCCTCGGAGGCACGATGAACTCTTCTTTTTGATAGCTGGCCAAGCCGCATCGACTGTTCTCTGTAGCCTGCAGTGAAAGGCTGACAGAGGCTACCAGAGCGCTGATAACACCTGCGGGCGTAGACAGTCGACCACCCGATTTTAGGGCCTGCAATAAAACCAATCCAACAGCAACAAATACACCGATCCACCGTGCCTACGCACAAGGGGGCTACAACGCCGCTGCATCTGGCGACATCACATGGCAACATGAAAAGCGAAGGTAAGCTGCCATGTGAAATGACGAGACACCTTCATTTCCGTTTCCTAGGAACCATCGATCTCCTGCTGGTGCACCGCGAAGCACCACCTCTGCCCATCCGCGCTGCGATATTTTTGAGAAGTGGAAATGCTAAAGGTGAAGGGCCCGTGCATCGGAGCAGGTGCCCAGCCTCCACCCGACTGCGCGCGCTGCTCCGCTGAGAGCAGCCGACCCGCAGTCCACGACCCCCCCGCGCCGGTCCCACTTGCAGCTTGCATTTGCTTCAGCACATCCAGCGTGTCGAGACCGTCGTTTCTCTTCTTTCCCTTCGCATCTCCGGCAGCGTTTGGCGCTTTGTGGAGGTTCGTACGGGCCATCCACACATCGTCGTCGTCATCGTCATCGTCGTCCGTGATCGTCCCCTCGCTGCCAGAGCCGCTGTTTTTGTCTCTTGCTAGATGCTCCCGCTGCAGCCGCCGCATGAGCCGCGCCGCCTGGATCATCTTCCCTTGCTCCAGCAGCATCTGCGCGTCCGGCACAGTCGGCTCCCAGAGCGAACACGCAAAGTACAAGTCTGCTTCGGTCTGTGGCTGCGGCGATGGTGGCATTGCCGAGGGAGCGGAAGAGGTCGTAGTTGGCGCGTTCGGAGAGCGCCGCGCGTCGTCGCCGCCCTGCTGGACAGGGACCAGCGGCGGAGGGGCGTAGTGGGGGGTCTCACGCGTGGTCCACTGGCTCCATGCGATGGTCGTGTTTTCGCCGGGTTGAGGCGGGGCCGGTGTAGGGGGCATGAGGGGACCCACCGCTGAGGATGATGCCGTGGTGGAAGGCCAGGCGAGGCGCTCCGCACGTATCATCGCCATCAGCTTCTCATCCGTGATATCCTCATCATCGATGGACGGCGGCGTGCGTGTGGCCCACGCAGTCAAACCAAAGGCGCTCCCCTGAACATCCAGAGTTGCTGCCGCCTCCGTACTTTGGTTGAAGCTGCTGCCTAGACCGCTGTTACGGAGCCCGACTGTTTCTTGTTGCTGCTCCGCTGTTCGATTCTGGTCGAGCGCACAGGCGCTGCCGGATAGCTCCGTCGGGTAGGCGTGCACGGCCATCGACGTTGTGGGTATCGTCGCCGCGGTGATGGGGACGGTGGGCGCTCGCGGGATGGCGACAGGCATAAAGCGCGAGGCCCGCAGCATCGCCGCCTCCACGTCGCTGTCGACGGTGCGTTGCTCCGCCACCGTCCAGCGCGGTGCTTGCGGCATCGGCGTAGTGGTAAGGGAACCCCTCTCTCTGGCACCGCCGGCCCTATGCTGCGCACCCTCGTTTCCGCCCATGGGATCGCCCCTGTTTAGGTGTTCCGCTACTTCGCCATCCACCATTGCCTGCATCGACTTCCGCGAGTCTGCCAGTGTCACAAAGAGATGAATGGGCCCCAGCGACGGCGTGCATGGAGTCGACAGGGTGCACTGCGCCGGACACACTAAGTAGGCTGCAGCCTCTGACCCGATGGTCACCGTCGCGCTCTTGCCTCCGCGCAGAAGCTGCGCCGGCATATGCTGGTACTTCGAGACGAGCAGAACATCCAGCGGCACCTGCAAACCGCAGCGACTGCTTGTTGTAGCCCACCACATCAAGAAGGCATCCAAGTCCTCTCGTGAGGAGCTCTCTTTGATCGTGATGGCGTTGTCGAGGACTTCTTTCGCCGGCGAGGCGTCTTGCAGAATGGAAGGCGAGACGGGCAACACGGTGCGCGCCGGGCGTCTCGACACGCCGAGCCCACCTGGCGGCACCCCTGAGCTCTCCCTCTTCCCTTGCTCCTCCGCGTTGCTGTTGCTGCTATCCGTCGTGATTCCAGTTGCAGACACAGTCGCCATCCTCGCCTTTGACCAGTCGGCTGTGATTAGCGGATGCCCGCGCGTATCCATCACAACGTAGATCCCGTCGGGCCGGCAGTAGAGCCCACGCGACACCCAGCGCCCCTGGCTCCAGCACCCGGCGTAGATGCTGCCATCCTTGTAACGGTGCAGCGCGATCATGCGACGCTGTGTCAGCCGGTAGAGGCAGGCATCACACACACGCTGCCCAGTTGTGTTGGGACTGATCGTGGCGCTGAGACCATCTGCACCGGCACCGGTGTCACCATCTACTGAAAAATTCATCGGCAGTGTCGCGCGATGCTGCGAGCAGGCGTCGCAGAAAACATCACCACAGAGTCGGCAGTGGTGCCGGCGGAGGAAGAAGGAGAAGACGGCGCCGCACTGGCCACACTCCGCTGCATCGGCGTCTTCGATCATAAGCGGCACTGGGAAGCAGTCATCCCGCTCATTGCCATCCCTATAGGTCGTTTCGTAGACTTCGCCGGTGTCGTTTTCATAAATGCGCGTGAAGCCGCTGGACGCGCCGTGCACCCAGCTGCCCTCCACCACGCAGCTGGAGGTAAACAGAAGGCCCTTTCCATGTTGCTGGTTTTGGCTGAAGCCGCCATAGTAGGCGCCGCTTGTGGTGACCAGCTTACCCAAACCCTCCATCGCGTCAGACATGAAGGTCCCGCTGTACACTGAAACACCGTCTGGGAGGTGCAACATACCCGTGCCGTGCCGCTTCCCATGAACCCACTCGCCGTTGTATACCGACGCATCCGCGCCATAGCCGATCCCGCGGCCGTGAGGGCGTACCCCGTGCACTGCGTCTTCCTCGACCTCGCCGTGGTACTGCACGACGCTCAGCTCCCCTCGTCGGAACTCACCCATCAGCACGGAGCCGTCCTCGAGGTAGTAGACCCCCGGCCCATGCCAGGCGTCTCGCCGAAAGGCGCCTTCGTAGCGCTCACCGTTGGGCATGTACTGCACACCAAAGCCGTGCCGCTCGCCTGCGCAGAACCCACCGCGGTAATAGAAGCGGCGGCCCCACCACAGCTCACCGTAGATGTGGGGGATGGTGTGCGAGGTGTAGCCGCTGAAGGTGATGTACTGCGCGGGTGGGAGCAACTCACCACTGGGGTGCCGTCGAGCTGGTGGAGTGCGGGTGTACGGAGTGGCGCCCGTGCTGATGCCCACAGGCGAGACAGCAGCGGCACCGCCAGCCGCCACCGCCGCCTCGGCAGACAGCGGGGACGGGTTGGGCACCGGGGATTCCTCCAGGCCATCGCCCATAGGGATTGTGCTCTGTGAGGTTGGGGTGTGCGGCACATCTTGGACGACTTCGCTATGGGCTATGGAAGAGGCGGGCAAAGGCTCGCCGCTTGTGGAGAACTGCCGGGGGGACTCATGACGGGGCTCCTCCACGGATGCGAGTGGGTCGACTGCATTTGCCTCTCCCGCGGCTCCAATGAAGGGGTCCGCTGCTGTTGTTGTTGCTGCTGCTGCTGCAGCGGCGCCACCGGCCAAGGCGTTCGCCATCCTCAACTCTTTTGCTTTCTGCGTATCCACCGCCTGTGCGCTCGCCTTGCGGCGCGCCCGCGTGTCTCGCTGATGTCGGTCAATGTCCATTACCGAGGAAAACATCGAAGTTGGAATCCACAGCTGGGTGTAGCGCAGCTTCCACAGCAACGCCCGCACACAGTCCGCACATACTGGCAAAGTCGATACGCTCTTTGCATCAAAGGCGCGGTCCACATGCTCTACAGAGATGCTTGGAAACACAGCACGATGAGCTGCATTGCTACCGTGACTGAGAGTGCTGCTGGCCGAGCTCTTCGCCGCGGCAGCCGCCATCTGCCCCGCCAGCTGCTGCGCCTGTTCGGACGTCACGTGCGCGTGCCGCAAGATCGCCTTCATGTCTTCCTGTTGCTGACCGTCCGTGTCCATCGAACCCAGACAGGAGGGGCAGGTGGATCGCAGACACAGCGTGCAGTGGGTTCGCTTTCGGAAAAAGCTGTACTCCTTTGCGCAGAGTGTGCACCGCGTTTCGGGCGTCGTGACACCGTTGAAACGCTCCGCCACCGCAGGTGCTGCTTCGACACCGGTGCTACCCACGCCCGCACTTCCCCCCATCGCAAGGGGAGAGGAGGCCATCGACGCGGCACTCTGGTAGACGTTTGGCGTGGTGCGCTTCGGCTCCCCTTGCACGTCGTCCGGCGCCACGGCGAGCAATGCGGTGTAGCAGGACTGCGTTCGGGGAGATGGTAGCAGCGGAAACATCTTCATGCAGTTGCGCGCGGCCGGGCGGCTTGCCTGCCACGCTAGGAAGTTGTCGTAGGCGGACCAGGGGCGATATGGGACGGCAAGACGGGGGGCGTTGCTCAGCCACTCCCCGGCGAGGACGACGCCGGATTCGAAGTACACCACAGCAGGCCCGTTGGCGCGACCTAAGGAAATTCTTGGTGGTGGCTCAGCGAGGTGGAGGGCGGCGGCGCCTGCTGCGATTTGCCGCGCCGTCGGAGGCACCGACTGCTGCTCCTGCTGAACAGATGCGGCATTCGTTATCAGAAGCGCGCTACTGCTGCTATTCTTCCTCTTGAGTAAAGTTTCAGAGGAGGACGCCGCTGTCTGTGTGGCGGAGTTCGATACCGCAGTCAAGGCAGTCGCAGAGTGCATAGTCAACGGCCACGGCGTGCCGTTTGCGAGCGGGGCCGTTCGCGCTGCGATCTGCGTCAGGGCAACACGCGCATACGTGCTCAGATCCATTGCGCACGGGTACCACGCGCCGGACATGGCGAAGTGGCTCTGAAAGTCAACGAGAATACGCCGCGGTTTGTCGTCTTCCTCGTCATCATGGCTGTCGGCCTTCACGCTATCTTCGCCGTCTGTCTCGTTGCTTCCGCCCCCGTTGCCAAAGCCAAGACCTACGAGACCCCACAAGTATGAAAGCCCCAATTGATCCCCTGCGGTGCTGCTGCCATTGTCAGTGCGGCGTTTGGCTTGCTTGGTGCTTGCTTCCGTGGACGCAGAGGCCGGCGTCTGTGTGTCCGGGATGTGTCGCTGCAGCGACCGACGCAGTACGCTGGGGGTAGTTGTTTGGAAGACGGGCTCCATGCGATTCCGCTTGTACCACACGCCGGGTCCACTCGGGGCGTCATCGCGCCAGCCGCTTTCCATCACTGACCCGTCGGGCAGCCACACGCGCGCGCAGGTCGCATCTCGGGTGCCGTTGTGAAAGCCGCCGATGTAGACGATGCCGTTTGGGAAGGCCAGCACGCCCTTTTCACAGTGTAGCACTTCACGCACCCAACGTCCTTTGATCACCATGGATGGGACGCCGGCCGCTTGGGGGACTGTGTCGCCGGGAAGTGGGCTCGTGCTTGACGAGGAGAACTTCCACTTGTTGCTGCTGGCACCTCCACCGCTAACGGGACTACCGCTCATAGTGCTGCTGCTTTGCAGAAAGGTCTTGCCGGTGCCTCGCCTGTCCCCTACGGGGCTCAACGTCCCGCCCACAAGACAGTCCAGCGCGGGCAGCTTCAGCATCCCCACGCCGTCCCGCACGCCGCCGCGAAATAAGCCGAAGAAGTCGATGAAGTGGGGGTAAAAGCTGGCGCGGCGCATGACGTCACCCACCACCACCGCTGCCGCTGCTGCGTCCCCTGGAGAGTGGGGCCGGGCGTGTGACCCCCCCTCCGTCAGACGACCCTTGTGCCCACTGCTGCTGCTTCGCAACTCATCCTCATCCGCGGCGTTACCTAACGGTGGCAGCGGCGGCGGTGGCGGGCTCGATGTATCGTTCAGCACCGCGTTGATGTCGGTCAGCTTCAGCGTGGCGTTGCTCGCGCGCAGGCAAAAGAAGGTGTCGATAGGAATCGTCAGGCGCCCAATTCCGTGAAAGGCAGTGCCGTCCCACTCGCCCTCGTAGCCTTCCACAAACAAGTCCTGCTGCCAGCGTCCGGCAAGGATGGAGCCGTCGGCGCGCTGCAGCAAGCCTACGCCGTGGCGCATACCGTGCACAAACTGCCCACTGAACTCTGCTTGCTCGGCAGCGTAGCGCATGTTTCCCGGGCCGTGGCGATAGCTCTTCTGGAAGCTCCCTGCAAAGAAGTCGCCGTTTGTGTACCACAGCAGGCCTTTGCCGTTCATGTGTTCGCCATGCCACTCCCCTTGATAGCACAGGTAGTTCTTCCGTGCCGCGCTGCTGAGGGAGGCAGAGGCGGGGGGCAGCACGCCTGCGGCGGCGCTAGTGGATGTTGCAGCGGCGAGGGTCTTGTCCACCGGAGAAGACGGATCAGTCGACACACCAGCGACAGACGCATCTTTTCCATTGCCTTCGGACTGCCTTTGCGGATGCCAATGCATCGTCCCCACCGTCCGTTCGCCGCGAACGAAGGTTCCGACAAAGGTCGACACGCCCGGCACGACAACCGTAGCCTCGCCCTGGATGAGCCCATTTTGAAAGTTGCCGGTCATGGTGGCACCGGTGCGTTTGAGGGTGAAGCTGCCTTGGCCGTGGCGCAGCTGATCATACCAGGCGCCATCGTAGATGTCCCCGTTGCGGTACTTCATCGTACCGCGGCCTTCAATTCGGTCGGACTCGAAGCTGCCGAAGTACTCGTCGCCATTTGCGAAGCGCATCACGCCCTCGCCGCTGCGTTGGCCGTGGCGCATGAGCCCCTTGAAGAGAGAGCCATTGGGATACATAATCTTGCCATAGCCATGGCGCTCGTCGCTGACCCAGTCACCTTCGTAGGTTTCGCCGTCCAGCTTTCTCAGCTTTCCCTTGCCGTGGCGACAGTTATCCCTCCACTCGCCCTCGTATACATCGCCGTTATAGTAGCACATCAAACCCGCGCCGTGCCGTCCGTGATCCGCATGGAAGGCGCCGATGTACTCCTTGGGCGCCGCCGCTGTGGCCACCAGGTCAAAAGGCGTGACGTAGGACAGACCTTTCAGTAACAGCGTGCCGACACCGCCGCTGCTGGATTCACCGCCCGCGCCTGTAGCCGCCGCGGGTCTGGCATCTACGTGCTTACGCGTGTAGGAGGCCGTACCCTTGCCGTGCATCAAGCCCTCTCTCCATCCGCCTTGATACGTGAAGGAGCTGGTCACGAGTACCCCCTCGCCGTGAAACACGCCGTTCCTCCAATCACCCCCGTAGCGGTCACCTTGCTGATATTGTTTGCAGAGGGCCGTGAAGTCTGCCGCAGACTGACCGGCTGCTCTCGTCTTACCATTGCCGCTGCCAGCACTTCCAACGCGTGGAGTACCACGGCCAAAGAAGTAGGACATGATGCCCCCGTTGCTGGCGTCGCTCGACGTCGTGCTGGGCAGCACGAGCGAGGGCGGAGCGCCTTCACTCAGGCGAAATAAGATAATGCCGCAACCAGACGGAACGCGGTACCTCCCGTCCTCGACAACAGGCCCAAAGTAAAGACTTCCGTCAGGGACGATGAGGCTAGGTAGCATCCCCACACGCAGTGTAAAGCCACTCACCTGCAGTGCGGTGACCGGGCGGGTAAGGGGGGCACTCAGATCGTAGTACTGGGGCGCAGACGACGAGGGACAGCTGTCGCCGTGAGGTGTTTCACTACCACCTTCACCCTCCATACTTTTTGGTGTCTGTGACATGCTATTGATACTGATCTGAACTGGCCACGCACGGAGGTGGAGGGGAAAGAGCAACACCAACAGCAGGAGCAAGGGCAGTGAGCACAAGGAAGTGCTACGAACACCGAGAGGCAGTGGCGACGATAACTTGTCTGGGTGCAGACAGCAGCAACCGAAAAAAACAACAACAGCAATAACAATAACAATAAAAACAAAATAAACGTGATACGAGAGCACTGTAGGTGCTTCTCCAAGTGTATGGGGTGGGAAGTAGGTAGGCGGCAGAGTATGTACACGGGTTGAGTTGCAGCTACCTTCAGTTTGCTCTCGTGTTGCCGGAGGAATTGGAGCTCCCTATTGTACAGTAACGATGCCCATAGAAGGCCATGACCAGCGGAAGATATATTGGGGGCAAGTAATAGTAAAAATAACAAGAACCATCATTATAGCGGTACACGGCGAGGCAGAAACACACACCCTCACACATACACACACTCAGGGTGTACGCAATCGAGTATCGGGATGTGATCGCAGAGCACATCAATTGCCTTCTGCTTCCTTCCTCCAATTTCTCTTTTTCAGCCTGCGCGGAGCACGGCAGTTCGTGCGCTTTAGCCTTACACGCACACACACGCACTGTGGCGAGCACGGGGGAAGGCGAGCTACCGTAATGCGATGTGCGTTCTTCACAAGGCAGAGGAAGAGCAAAGCTCACTTTCAGTCAAAACGAAAACCAACGAGCCAAACCACACACCACACGCATTACGGGTGATAGGAGCGCTTCGCCATGTGCTTGCGCTGCTGACAGACCGCCAAGCATGCGTTAGCTGCGCACCTCCGCCTTCACAAGGACAGGAAAATCACGAGAAAAAGAAGAGTGAAGGGACCCCGACATCTCCTCACAAAACCCGCACGAACACATCAGCGAAAAA
>LJSK01000220.1:22500-45083 GCA_001299535.1 Leptomonas seymouri
CCCGCATCGGTGTCGCCGAGAGGGACGTTGCGCCCTTCGATTACATGACCCACTTCGGAGGAGAGGGTATCACCGGGTCGCAGATGGCGCACAATGACGCGGAGGGAATCACCCCGCTTCACCTCTGCGACGGGATTCGCAGGTGCGGCTGCGGCCCCGGCGGTGGTGCCCGCAGAGTTGATCTGCGCCGCGTTGCCCGCGCCGGGCTTCCGGTTGGAACTGCCACCCGCGCCCATCCCAACCCCCCGTAACCGACAAATGACAACCAGAAAAGGAGAGCTTGCTAGAATGGAAGTCCGATGAACCTCCCAGAGAAGCGATGCGCTGCCGTATGACTGCGTCGGATCTTCGTGGCTTCTTACTACTCCAACTTTCACCCCTTGACGCGCACAGAGGCGTGTGGCAGACGGCGTGTCGGTACTAGATGCTTTGCTGCTTGTGGCGGCAAAGCAGATCGGGTGCAACAACAGTGTAGCGCGTGCTTGTGTGAGTGTGAGGGGCGACGTTTGCCAATCAAATCGAAACAACAACAGTAGGAGAGAAAAGGGAATACGAAAGAAGAAGGAGTCGCAGTAATCGTAATGAGCGATGTTGCTTTGGAGATGCAGGGGCTGCCCCGCATCGCACTTGCATCTGCCGCTAGGACCTTCCCTGTCGCTTACGGACGAAGACACACAAAGGGGAGCGAGCCACTTGTAATACGGCCCCTGCCTTAAACCCACATCCGCCCAAGCAAGCTGGGCACCGAAGTCGGTGCCGACTGCCACGCGCGTAAGGGCTCCACTGGAATCGTCAGGAGACTACTTCAATGTGAAGCGGAGAGGCTTTGAAGAGGTCATCCAGAAGTTAATGGTTTCATTAATGGGGCGCGCAGGGATACCCTTCAACGCGTCTTTTACACTACATTCCTTTTGCCTTGCGCTCGTACCGCAGACGACTCCATCCACTGCGTCACATCCCTCTAGCATGAGATACCCGCCGCACCTTCTCTTCACGCGTACGATCGCGGGAGCTGGGCGAGCGGAACCGCCTGCGGCAGCTCCTCCAGCTTCATGGTACTCGTCAACAGCACCACGTCCACCCCATGCACGTCTGCCGTCGACTCTGCCTCCACACTGAGCTGAATTGCAGTCGCCGTCATGGTCTGCGGTGCAGCAAGCCAGCTCACCCGCCGGTACAGCGTCTGCGCGGCCGCCACACGCTGATCCTCACTCACCACGCAGCAATGCGCAAAGGGGGATCCAGAGACGATGCGACCCCACAGGGAGGGCAGCTTAGTCGGGTCCGGTTTCGGGCCGTACACCGTGAACTTGGAGGCTGCCGTTCCCGCGGCGGCTGCCTCTGCAGCGAAGAAATTGCCTGCGTAGCAGCACGCCGCAGCGAAGGCGAACTCGTTGGGGCTGAAGAGACGGCCGATGTGACGAAAACGAGAGCTGGCCAGCTTCTGCTCCACGGCGAGGAACAACGCTGCGAAGCGGCCGAGCACACCGAAGGCGCCTGCAACGTCGTTGGGCTTCTGTCTGGCCTCGCCCGACAGCGTAGAGAAGTCTGTCGCTGCTGCGTCAGCGAGCGTGTCTTCGGTAATGACGTACAGCACACGGTCAAACCACACCGCACGCAGGTGTGTTCCACCAACCAGCCGCTCGCGGAAGCTCTTGAGCAGCTGCTGATCAAATCGCGCCATGGCGGCATAGGGCGTCACCACGTCTGCTTCGGTGCCCCCAGTAGACGCGATGGCGGCGGCGATCCAGGGGGCAGATGAAGCTGCAGGAGTAGCGCTGCTCATGTTGTGGGTGGTGGCCGCTGTGTTAGCGATAGGGGGGGCCGTCGATGCAACATCAGCCGACCCTGGGTGCAGCAAGTAGGACTCCTCCGTGCTTGTACTTGGGGGAATCGTAGGGAGCACCCACGGGAGCGGCTTGGGTGTGCTGCTGCTGCGCAGAAACGGGTTCCCGGTCGGTGCGACTGCGCAGGCTGATGAAGTTGTGGTTGTGGCCGCAGTACTCGCCCGGGATGGGGCGGCGGGCATCTGAAGAGCGATGAACGGATTGGACGAGACAGATGAAGCGACAGTGGAGGCGTTCGCCGGCGTGGCAGCGGAGGCGACAGATCGAGTGTGACTTGACGCGCTTGCGGCTGCCACCGCGCCGGATGCTGTGAGGATAAAGGTTTGCTTTTTCGCGCAGGGCCAGCAGTCCGACCGCACTGTCGTCTTCCCGCGAAGGTGATCACCCTTCAGGTCTTTTACCTTGTGACAGCACATGCAAGTCCATGTGCCGGTGGAGGAAGGCTCCGCAGCGCTTCGAGCATCTGATCCTACTGCTGAGGCGACCGCACCAGGGGCTGCGCCGGCTGTGGAGGGCAGCGGCTTTGCTTTCACGTGTGTGGCAAGCAAATTTGACGCATCAGCAGGCGACGACGACACCGGGGCGAGGGCGCAGCCGGAAGTGCGTGTGGTCGCTGCCGCAGTACTGCCTGTTAACGGCGCCTGTGCTGCTGAGGGGCCCCCGGCAGAGGCAGAGGGGATGTAGTTCGCGTTGAGGCGGAACGTGAAGGGCGGCGAGGTGCCGGCGGCAGACTCCATCACATAGGGGGGCGTGGCGTGCGCAGAGGAGAAGGCGGTGCCAGGCGTCGTTCGATTGCTGGTTGCTGGGATGGAAGGGTTGATGTTTGCTGAAGCGGGTGCAGGGCCCTCATACTTGGCTGTCGTAGCACTTGCGTAGTTGTTTTGAAATGCTTTGATGGACGCGGGGGACACAACGGGGTTAAGGGTGGGGTTGCAGAGCACACCAGAGGTACCGAAGCGGGTGGTGACAGCATTACTGCTGCTGATGCCGCTGTTACTGTTTGCATTGCTCCCACGAGTCGTGGCCGGGAACGGGAAGACAGGGGACTTTGCGGTGACGGTGGCGGCGGCTGTTGTCTTCGCTGCCGCTGCTGCCGCGGTGGCAGCGACGAAGATGTTTTGGAACGCCGCCGCCTGGGCTTCGTTCGACGGCGTGACGGAAAGGGAAGCGGGGAGGGGGATGGCGGTGGCCGCTGTCTTGGGGTCTGCACTGTCCTTCACAAACGTGGTTTTCCTTCCACAGGGCCAGCAGTCCGATCGCACACGTGACTTGCCGTTCAGATGAGGACCCGTCAGGGCCTTCGCCCGCTTGCACTTCTCACAGCGCCAGACGTCTGACATGCTAAAACGTTTCAGTTGCGGACTATATATATATATATATATCTTTTAATATGTTGTTGTTGTTGATTGCGGACAGTTGCTACAACTGCAGAGGGTACGTGAGGTCCAGTACGCAGTGCTTCCCTGGATCGGTTCTGGGTGACTGGTAATGATGGTTTGCGATGTGAGCGGAGCGGTTTGGCTGCCCGATCAAATTGAAGTGAGGCACGGACGCGAGGAGAACAGCTGGAGAGGCGGTGCGTTCAGTTCCATAGGCTTCTCAAAGAGTTCCACGACGGCGCACAGGCCGCTGAACAGAGTTGTGCTGCATCACGCGAAAGAAGGGCAACGCACGCACGGTGCGTACGGCGTTGCAGCAGTTCCATTTATAATAATAATAAATCAAAAGCATCCGGTCGCCTGTCGTGCCGTAGGCGCAATCACCAAAGAACATACGCGCCCATGTGTGCGCGTGCGTGCTGATGCTGTTGAGGGCTTGCCGGCCTTCAGAATTGGACGTGAATAGACGTGTAGAGACCGTACTTAACTCAAACGACACTCGAGACCTGAAGCGGCGTGCAAGCGTGAGGGGTAACGCTCGGTGCACCATGCCCCACAGGCCTTCCCCCTCCTCCCCGGTTTACTCGCGCAACCATTCCTCGAGCTCAGTAACCAAGCGCATCCCACTCTTCCTCCAAGCCCGCTTGTCGGTAGAGCTGCTCCACAGCGGGTACACAGCAGCCTCCGACCCACTCGATCCAGTGTGCGATCGGGTGACCCTCCGCCATCAGCGTAGTTGTCTCGTGCGCATCTGCTTCGCTATCTGCATTTGCCGTTGGATCGGCCAGGTCCCTGCGAAGGGCAACGCGTATGGCGTTGTGCTCTACCACGTGCAGAGTGCATAGCATGTACTGCAACACCTTCCCTGCCAACCGCGCATCGGAGGCGGCCTGAGCGCTGCTCCGACGGGGGAAGCTCTCGGAGTGGGTGTCGCTTTCCTCTATGTTTGAAGCGTCGGCCGGTCGGTAAGATGGCCGACTTGCCGGAGTTTCATCCCTGATCGACATCATCGCCAAGACATCTGATGGGCAGCCGCAGTACTTCAAGGCGGTGAGGCATGAGTGCAGATGGAGCGCTGGACGGTATCGTCGGAAGACGCTATTCAAAGGCTTTGCCGTGGCGTCGTTGCTGTTCTTGGATGCGCTTTCCGCTGCCACTGCTGCCTGCACTTCTGCTTGGAAGTCGCCCTCACGCCGCGCAACATCCGCAAACACTTGTCGGACGTGCTCGCCCTGCCCCCACTGGTCTAACAAGCTCACGTAGAGGTTGACCGAGGGGCGGCGCCACTGCGTGTTGTCGTAGTACGGGAAGCACAACCGCAGAAGGACCGGCGGTGCGGGAGCAGTCGCCGCAAGCCTGTAGGACTGCTGCTGTTGGGGCCGAGGAGAGCCCAGGGAGTGATGGGAGACGGCTGGCACAGCGTAATCTGCTGGAGAAGAATGAAAGAAGCAGCCGTGCGAGGATGCTTGAAAGACAAGACGCCACACGTCTTGCTGGGTGCGACGAGCGGATACGGCGGCATAGCGCTTCAGATGGCGCGGTAGCACCGGAGACGCGGGCGAGTACTGCTGTCGCAGCTGCATCATCACGTACGTGATAATCGTAATGACCTGCTCAGAGCGACGCTGCCATGCAGCCTTCTGATCGGCCTCACTGTTTCGCAAAGTACCGCTGGGGCGATGGTGAAGAGGGTCAGGTTGCTTCGCTGCCGCTGCCCGTCCAGCTCGCTCCAGGTCGTACAAGAGCACGCGAATCAGCCACGCGCACCAAGATATCGGCCTCGTGTGCGTTGTTGGCTGCGTGGGATCCGATCCCTCGCTGCGATTGTTTTCATTGATTGTGTAACGCTGCTCTAGCGTAGCGTCATCATGGCTTTGCAGATTGAAGAGCGGCCAGAGAGTTGCCGGAGTGGGCTGAAAAAGGAGGTCATCGAACGCCTGCACCACGCTCCGGCACGTAGAGTTTCTTTCATCAGGCAGCGCTGCATGGTTCTTGAGCATTGCCTCGCTGCTCTCACCAAGGTACGAGGAGAGCAGCACCCGTACCGCGGCGGCGACTGCCTCTGCCACGTGGTCCTCAACAGGCAAAGCTTCAGGGCAGCTTTGCTGCTCTGTGTCAACGATGCGTTTTTCATCCCTCCCTGGCAGCTGGCGAGCTGTGAAGGACCCTCTGCACACGAAGAGATCCGCCTCTCCGGCAGCGAACGTACGTGGGGGTGCGGAGGCCATGAGAAAGCCGAGATACAACATCACCGCATCGCTTAGAAGATCGTGCGGCGCCGATACGGCAGTCGCTGCGGCCTTCTGAGGAGGGGGCGCGATACGCAAAACGACTTCGAAGGCTGCCCGAGCGACATCCGCAAGAGGAGTCGTCGCTGTCGAAGAGTCGATCCCTGCACTGCCCTGTCCCTCAAGGGGAGCCTGTCGAGCGGTGATACACAAGAGGATCGGAAAGACTGCGACGGGGTCTGGTGCTTTAGGATTGCTCTGCGGCGGGGCAGAGAGCTGCGCCAGCTGCCGTGCTGCTTCCAGCACCAACAGCGCAGATGTGGGCCGCAGCGCAGCAGATGCGCGCTGGCGACGGCGGCGGCCTGATGAGGTGGGGTCTGGCAGCGGAGGAACGGCAGCTCCATCCTTTGGATGGTCGATGAGGAGTACCTCCAGCACACGGTTTAACAAGAGATAGATCTGATGCACCACCTCCGCTTCATGGAACTCGGAGGGAAGTGCATCATCGGCTCTTGTGGGCCCCTGTTCACTGTCGCTGCCAGCCAAAGCGTCTGCCGCACCGACCGTGGCACGGTGCCGCATCTCCCTCTGCACACGCTGCGCCGAGTGAAGTTCCTTGAGAAGCCACATGGCGTAATGGTGGTGCACGCCTTTCGGCTCGAAGGGCGAACGGCGCACGATGGTTGAATTCTCTGTTTCTGCTGTGCACTCGACGGCGTGGCGCTCCGTTGCGGCGGCAGCTGCTTCTCTCCGCTGCCTCCATGCTTGGTAGACCCCCTCACAAACCTCCAGCGGCGCTGGGCAGCCCGACACGGCGCCTTGGCTCCGCAGACACAAGAAGAGAAGCCACTCTGCCACCTCGGCACTCGATGCAGTTCTGTCTGCCAGCTGCAGCCCCACCTCCCATGCAGACTGCTCAGACCTGCCTCCTTTACTTCGTGAAGCTGGATTGCTGGGGAGCGCAGGATCAAGATTCGACGTAGCAGCCACCATGAAATCGGCTAGGGCATCCGCAGACACATCAACACCCGCGCCTTCATCATGTGAGATAGGGCTGACGTTGTCGGATGGATGAAAGTGGCTGGACGCTAATCGCTGAAGTTGCTTCACTACCTCCGCAACGCTTTGCGGCGCCGTGAAGCTTGTGATGCCAGCACTTGTCGAAGCTGCTGCCGCCGCTGCTGCTGCTGCTGAAGTCACAGATGGAGAGGAATGCACGCCCTCATCCGCAATGAAGGGTTCACTCGTACGTGCCTGGGAAGAGCAGAGGGACAGCCGAGTCTCAGTGCAGTACCTTCGTTTCTGCGCCACACACCCTTCGACCGAGGAAAAACAAGAGAGAGACACTACAGCGTGCAGGCGACGCCTACGCAGTACACCCGAGGTGGCAGTCTTGGCTACTCGAACCAGCATGCGTGCTCTTACAGGGAATATGATTTGTAAGCATGACAGCATCGAAGCTGATGCGTTGATGCTTAGTTTAGCACGTGTAGAGGGGGGAGAGGGGGGAGGTGGAAGAGACAGGAGGGAAGGCATTGCAAACGGCGATGTATTGCTGTTGGGCTCAGAGGAAAGAGAAGGGGGGGGGGAGGGGGCAGGCCCTGCATCAACCCGAGGCCAGCATTATGATTCGTCCTGTGGAGCCCAGCGCGTCACTTCCGGTACCCCGTAAAGCGATCGTCGAAAGAGTGCACAGTCTCGGATTTTCCTTCTCGTCAACTACAACAGCCAAATCCGCCGCGTTGACCCGTCAAGGATGGAGTGGGTGGGGAAGCGGTCGACGTCAGCTCTAGCGCTGCTGTCGGACCCAAATGGAACCGTCCATAGGCTACGGTGAGAGGAGTTGCTTCCCCATGTGTGCAGTTGTTTTCATTCGTCTGCAGCATTCAATCCAGCATCGATGTCCATGTGCTTTTACTAAACACAGAGACAAAGAGAGAGAGAGAGAGGCACCTGAGTCGCGTGTCTTCGCTTACTTATCATTAGTCATCACAACCAGAGAAACAGATCATCTCACTGCAGTACTTGCGCGACTACACAACGACAAACAAAATCGAAGGAAGGAGGGCGAAGGGGAACATCGGTCAACACCGGTGCGGTGCCGTCCGCCTCGTCCTTAGCGCGTTCCACATTTTTGATTTCCCTCTTCAATAGCGAGAGCGTCCATTTGAACTGCAGCGTGCTAAATCATCATCAACATCACCAACATCGAAGTCCGTCGGGGGACAGGGGCTGCTGCGCTCCGTGCCTCCACACACTTTCTTTTTTATTTCTTAGGTGCCATGATTACTTCTTCTCCTCCGCGTCCGTCTTCTTGCGGCGCTCCATGACGTCGTAGTTGTACAGACGCGACGTGTTCACCTCCAAAATGGTCTGCTGCTCTTGCAACCAGGAGAGGTCCTCCTGCGTGGTGGCCAGGTTCTCCGTGGCGCTCTTCAGGTTCTTCTCCAGAAGCTGCGTCGCCTCATCAAAGGTGTACTCCACCATCACGTTCGCCCCCAGCCACACGTGTACGGTCTTCTGCGGAGGCACCTTCGCCTGACAGAAAACGCTCTCCGTCAGGCCGTAGTTTGTGGTGAAGCCCTCCCCACCTGCCTCCTCGACCAGCGACTTCTTCAAGTACTCCAGCGTCTGCAGGGTCTTCTTGATGTCAGGTATCTTTGCTTCGAGGTTCGCGATAGTGCGAATGAGGCGGTGCTCGGCCAGCTTGTATTTGCTGTACTGCTCGCTGAAGCGCTTCAGCAACGTCTCGGCGCTGTCGCCGCTGGACTTAACAAGCTCGGCAACGTTTTCCACGAAGGCTACCTTCGGGATGCCACGTGGGCTGACGTAGTCGTCTTTGAATGTGTACTTGCTCAACACGGAGGTCATGGTCGGAGCTCGGTTGTAGGGTTGTAATGAGGGTGCTAGAGAAGTGCGGATGCGGCGGCGGGTCAATCAAAACAGCAACAACGAGTGATGATTACAAGTCGGGAGTTCGTTGGCAGACAACAGCGAGCCGCTGTTCTTTCCAATCTCTTGATTTGACCCGAAAAGTAAAGGAGGAGTCGATAATGAAAAGCAAAAAAAAAAAGCAAAGGACAGGTGCAGATGTACGCAGCAAGTGCGGTCGAATGCATTCAGAGAGAGAGAGAGAGAGAGAGAGAGAGAGATATGCGCGCTGCATCCCGTGAGGAGAAGCATGGAGCAATAAGGGAGACAAACTTCTTCAAACGATGGAACGGGATTCCCCGTAAAGCACACAGCTCATATGCGTGCTAACGCAGTGCGCAGTTGCCATGAAACTCCACAGCTGGGCTCCTTCCTTCTGTGAATGATGTGCTGCAGCATCCGCCTTTAAGATGAAGCACAGGCCCAACGACAGGGCTCTGGCAGGTTTCACTCGGAAGCCCAACTGGCAAGACGGCAAAAACAAAAAAATGCAGCAAGCAGGTGATGCTGCGCCACACCGTCGCTCCGGAAAAGACACCAAAATAATATAAAGGGAGCTCTACGTGCTCAAATCAGAGATGACACAAGGGCCGAGGACCCTCCTTACTGCTCCCCAACTCCGACTCCACAGCTTACGCAAGTGGAGGCCCGAAAACCGTCAGCAGCAAGTGCGGGCGGATGCGCTCGCGGTACCACGCCGACTGCAGCAGGTTCAGCTCTGGCGCGGCGTAAAAAAGCATCAGGCGACCTTCGTAGGCCTCCTGCAGAATCGAAATGGCAGCCCGGTGGATGTCCAACGCGCCCTTGCCGTGCTTCACGTAGTAGCCTCGCTTCCTCGCGTAGGCTTCGCACAGTTCATAGGAGCTCCATTCTTCTTCCTGTATGGCATAGTCCGGCCGCAGCAGGCCGTAGAGTTTCTCAATCGGCAGATACGCCGCGAGGAAGCTCACGCCGCTCTGTGGGTCGCGGGTCTGCGCAATCTGGTGAGTGCCCAACACCGCCTGCAGCGGGCGCGGAACGCCAAATAACGGCAGCGCGAGGCCGGGGCAGTCCACCAGAGTCAACCCCTCCGCCGGCACAGGGATCGTTTGGATATGCTTCGTGTGTCCTGGCGTGGCGCTCACTGACACCACCTTCGTACCACGAATGCAGTTTAGCAAGGATGACTTCCCCACGTTCGGGTAGCCAATGAAGCCGATGTGGATGTAGCTCGGGTTGTCAGGGGTGCGGTCCTCCTCCACGTCCACCATATCCGCCTCCTCCGATTCGTCGAGCCCTTCACTTTTGCCATCATCGCCTTTGTTTGTTCCACGGGGAGCACCGCTGCGCTTCAGCGCCTTTTTATTCTTGCGCGCTGCTCGCGGAGCTGGACAGGGCAGGACCGATGTGGGATGACTGGCCACGGCAGTGCCACCCACGGTGGTAACGGGCTGCGCTGCTGCTGCTTCTCCTCCACCGCGAGCTGCGCGCGCCTCCAACCCCAGACGCCGGCACACTGCCAGCAGCTCCGTGATCTTCTTTGACACCACCTCCAACTCCTTGTAAGCGCGGCGGTCGTGCTGCAGCGCGTGCTCGGCAGCCTGCATACCGACGAAGTTCTCATTGGCGCTGTAGCGGAGTTCATCGCCCTCTTCATCATCCGAGTCGTGTGCGCTATCGTCGCTGCTGCCGTACTGGTGTCTGCTGAGATGCTTTGCAGCGTTCAGCTTGCCGGCACGCAGCTTCTCATACATGTTCGTTTTGGCGCCTTTGCGGTGTTTCTGGCGCCGGCAAACATCCACGTCGCCATCGCGCTGCCCGGCCGTCTCAGGTCGGGGGTTCGCCGTAAACGACCGCAACACGATTCGGTTGTAGCCTCCCTCGACACCCGTGTTCGTTTCACCTTCTCTTTCTTCGCTCTCATGCGCCTCCACCGTGAAGCCGAGGTCCGTCAGGTAGAGGCGCAGGAACTGCTGCCAGCACCGCAGCGTCGAGGCCGGCACGAGGTCCTCTTTGTTCAAGACAAGCACACACGGCTTGTGCTGGAATTTTGTGATGTAGGCCAGCAGGCCGAGATGGGCATGGACAATGGGGTACCGCGCGTCTGCCACTACCATCAGCACGTCGCTGAGCTCCACTGTGCGCCACAGCTGCTGCCAAACTTCAAGGTTGCGTTCGTAGGAGCTGATGTCCAGACTTGAAATCTCTTCTGGCAAGGGATAGGCGTCGAGACACTTGACGTACGCTTCAAAACGCTTTTGCTCGATTTCCTTGATGAAGAGCGCTTCCGCACGTTGAGCATCTGCGTTGGTGTTGCCCACGCAGCGCTTACCCCCGCCGCCTGTGGAGACTGAAGACTGAGAGCCGCCCTCGTCGACCGGAAAGCTCGCACTGCCACTGCTGCTGGAAGAGCTGACTCTATCGAGCTCCTCCGCCTTCGCATCGCTGCACGGCTGTGGTGCGGCAGGCCTCATTGCCGCAGTAGCGCTGGCAGAGCTTACTTTATGCACAGAGGATACCGCCACGCCTGCAGGGGAGGTGAGTGCGTTCGACTCGACGTCCACCTCTACAGCGAATCTGTCAGCTCCGTTTCCACCGCGCACGTGCCACCCACGCGACGGCAGCTCCACCGCAAAAGGAAAGACTACGCTGCCACTGCTCCCGTCCAATGCTTCCGCAGTGGTCGCCACAAGCGGGCGGTCCAGCTTACGCTGCTGCTCTGCGGCAATCAGCGCGGCCTTCTGCACGGCACTCGGTGACGAATCTGTGTCTTCATCTTCGCGAACGGGTGGAGAACTGGAAGAGGATAGCGAGGATGGCTGCACCGCTTTCGATGGGAAGGTGAACCATTCGTTGAATGGGATGCCTGTCACAGGCATCGTGGTGCGGAAGGGGATGGGTTGGTAGCTGAGCTGCTTTCGAGCGGCCAGAGCCGCAGCCGACTCCTTCGCAAAGACGCTGCGCACGCCGTGACGGCGATCCGCACTGTACATCTGCGTGCCGAGGTTGATGTTGCATGCACCATCATCAACATCCTCCTCTGCGGCTGCGCCTTCGTTCTCACTCTTGTCCGATGCACTGTCCTTATGGGCAGCGTTTTGCTCGCGTCCGCGGCGATGCGCGCGTCGGCCGCGTGCTGGTTCGTAGTGTTGTGGGTGGCGCTCTCGCATGTACGCCTCCAGTACCTCGTCGTTTACTGCTTCTCCACGGTTCACGAGCTCCTCACGAAGCTTTTCACGCTCCCGGTCGAGTGCGTTGGCGCGTTCTTCTTCATCGCGTTTGCGCTGGCGCTTTGCCTGCAGCTGCTCCTTTTTTCTTTTACCACTGAATGGCGGCATGCCGTGCGGTGCAGTCAGTTGTACGGGGCTTTGAACACCAATCGATGTACGTGTGCTGCCTTTCGATACGTGCCGTGATGTAATATGACGTTCTCTCTATGCGTGTGTGTGTGTGTGTGTGTGTGTGTGTGTCTGTGCAAGCCTGTGTTGTATACTCTCTGGCAGCGAACTGCACTTGGGAGAGAGGCGCCTTACCACCCTGATATATATATATATATATATATATATATATATGTATCGATTGACACTTAAAGAAATGAAGTGGCGTACGGGAGAGTAGCAACGGAAGCTGTCGAGTACCCATGGTACGTTGGGCTGGTGAGTGCCATGTGTGCTCACGATTTCATGCGCGAATCCCTCCGGAGAAATAACGGGGCGGGGTGGTGATGGGACAAGGGCAGAGAGGCGGGTGGGAGGGCCGTTGCGAAGCGAAGAGGCTCGATTCCAGCCTTCAGCTCACGTGCCAGTGTACGCCCCGTCAACTTTCAAATGCTGCGTGGAAGGCGGGAGTGACTTCGCTGGCTAACTCACCTTGCTGCAGCGGAGGGAGGGAGGGTGGGGGGCCCGCTTGATCCACAGCCATTAGATATATGCATACATGTATTCCAGCACATTGCTGCCAGTTCGAAGTTCTGTGGAGAGATGACCAAGGCGAATAAGAATAGTAAAGGGAAACGCGCAGCATGCACAACAGGCAACGGCGGGGGGCTTTTCTTGAGCTCCATCGCACACGCAAGCCGCTAAACAAAGGACAGCAGAAGACAGACAACGTATTTGGAAGCTTCCACGCCAGCATAACACACCCACCCACCCACACAGACACAACATCATAAACTACACAACAACAGAGAGGGAAGCAGCGATGGCACGCATTACCGCTATTGCATCAAACCAAGGAAAACGAGAAGCCTTCTGGCTGCTGAAACACCCACCGCCGCCACCACTGTAGCTGAAGAACGCAAGATTGCCGCGAGTAACGCCGCGCCGCTGCATCTAAACACTCTGAAGCATCTCTTCCAGGCCGTACAGCGCTCGCCGAAGCTCCTTCGCAAACATCTCCAACGATAAGGAGAAGGCATGCAGGCCCTCCGCGTCTTGTACCGTGATGGGCGTCATGAAGCTGTCATTATACCGCACTAACGAAGAGCTGCGACTGGCGCCACCATCCATGTAGCTGTCACTGCCGTCACTGCTGCTGTACCCACTGCTATCACCTTCATAACTACTATCGGAGTAAGACGAGGAGTAGAGGGACGCCCCACCACTCGAGTAACCGATGCGATGGCCATCGTCGTCGGAGCTGCTTTGCTTTAAGGTGATGCGGTCCTGAGAACAGTGCTTCGTGCCGCCGCTCTTTCCCTTGCCACGAGAGAACGGCACCTCCTTTGATAGCTGCTGCTGCTGTTGCGGACCATTCCTGCGTATACCCTTAGCCATATGTGGGTCTTTCGAGGAGGACGAGTCCGGCCTGTAAGCGCCTTCGCCCTCCGTCGGGGGATCTAGAAACGCGGGATCATCCTCACGACTGCCATAGGGGAGGCGGCCATCGAGTCCTGGGCTGCTCGTGCTTGCGCATTGCAGATGTGGAGTACGACCGTGGCGCCGCGGGAAGTGGAGGAAGTGGCTGCGTGGGTGGCTGGGGTGGTTGTGCGCCAAGCTGTAGGGAGTCATGGCGGCCGCCCCATCGATGGAGGCGCTGCCTGTGTAGCTGGGGCCGAAGGTGCGCATCTCACAGCTGCTGTGCCGGCGGGTCATACCGACTGCGGCAGCGTGATGCTGGGCGCCACGAAAGTTCTCACGGAGGCGATTCGCCCGCTGCAGCACGGATGAAATCTTCGACGGAGGGCTCTCCTCGTGCGCGAACAGGCGCGGTGCGTGCCGGCTCGAGCGGTGGTGGTGGTGGTGGTGCTGCTGCTGCTGCACATGCGGGGGCGAGTGCGGGTATCGCTGATGTGACCCATCGCCGTCGCCTCCCCCTCCCCTTCTCCCTCTAAGCTGCGGCGGCAGGCTGCCAAGAGGAGAAGACGAAGGCTGCGCGGGTGCTGACGCGCTGTCGCGTAGGGCATTCGTGGTCTCTTCGATCGAGGCACCCTGCATGGGCGGTGGCGGAAACACACTCGGATCAAAGATGCATGTCGTATTGGTCACCGCACCTCCGCCGTCCACGCGGGATTGTGGCGGTGCACTTGTGAGGCTATCCGCATCCCTCGCGGGAGGGTGCTGGTGCGGATCCATGTGTCGCTGTTGCGCCTGCTGCTGCTGCTGATGATGCGAAGGCATTTCTGGTAACTCGGAGAACGGTACGGGCAGCCAGGTGGGGTCGTCTGGGATCGGCGCGGTGATGCGCGACAGTGCCTGGTCACGGCTGTCTACGCGCGGCATCACACTGTCCTTGAATGTGGTCACCGACGACGACGAATCGCTGGCTGGTTGTGTACGCTCTTGATTTGCCGGGGCGCTGTAGAAGGCCGCGGTAGTGGGGCGCTGCGTGTGGCTGAACGGGTCTTTGACGCGGCTTTGCGCGTGTTCCCCTAGCCCGGCAACATCGCTGTGCGTTGTCTGATGACTAGGCGACGAGCGGTGGCGGCAGCTGCTACTCCCACTGGGTGCTGCACGACAGTGCAAGCTGCTGCACCGTTGGCTGCCCTTGTGGCGACTGGACCCGCGACTTCGTTTCCAGCGACGCCGGCTCCGACTGGATCGCGAGTTCCGTTCCTCATGGCGCGACCGCCGCTTCGGCGCATGTGCACCGCCACCGCTACCGTTGCCCCCGTTGTGATCTCCACCGTTCCCGCTCTTGCCGCCTTCCCCGCTTTGGTCAGTGTCTCGTGTTGCTACGGAGTGGTTACCGCGAACGCGTTTCAGCAGGATGGTCTGGCGAATGATCTCCATCAAATCACGCTCCTTACGCACACTCAGCTCCAGACAGAGCACACGGAACTGCATTGCCCCCTTCGTCAGCTCCGACGACAGACCGGAGGAGGGGAAGCGAACGTAAAACTCCATCACATGCGTAAAGCGATCCAAGCAGTGGGCGATGTCCATCGCGATGGGCGCCAGGTTGTGCAGGATATGCAACATGTCCATTGTAAAGTAACCCTTCTCCCGCATCGTCTTCCACGCGCAGGTCATTGTGTAGATGAGTGCGCTGAGACGGTGCAGTGCAGCGTGCACGTCGCCCGAAGCACGAAGCGGGTACTCGCGCGGGATGATCCGAAACTCGTCCGCTGCCAGAGGCATGATCGACGTCGTGGCCTTCATCGTGTCCATCATTGCAAATATGTCAACGAAGATGCTTTCCACAAGGGTATCCTGCGGGGCCATGGTGAAGACACCGGGCATGATGACGTTGGAGTTGCTTCTCGATGCTGGCATGCCCATCTCGGAGTTGTCAAAGTCCTTCAGCTTCACAATTGCCATACCGCTGTTGTTGCTATTGTCATGCCCGATCGGCACGAGGGAGTTGCTGCGGAGACACATAGGATCCATCCGGTTTTGTGTGATCTCGGAGTGGCCGATGCTCACCACGTCATCCTCGGTCTTGGCGCCGTGCAGCACCGCAGCCCGGGCCTCGGTGTAGCTCCGCGAGGCGTCTTGAAACAACGAGGCCAGCTTCTGCAGGGTTGAGTTCAAGCTGCGCATCACCATCATCCTCTTCTTGGAGAGTAGTTCGTTCGGGCTGACCGGGAACACAGACACACTGATAAAACAGTAAATGAAGATAGCGAAGGTGTTCTGCTGAATGCGGCTGATCGTCTCGTCGGCTGTCTGCTCGATCGGTGCGAGGCCGCTGACGGCAACGAAGTTGCAGTACATGCAAATGGCGCCGAACTTCTGCCCCGGGCGAAAGAACGTCATGACGAAGGTAATGACGCATAGCGCGATAACACGGTCCACGGCCGTGCGACACAGCGAGGCCGCAAAGAAGCCGAGGACTGCGCCGATCAGTGTACCACTGAGTCGTGCCGCACCGGCCTGCACCGCTTCCACGGGGTTCGTACCGGAGACGAAGGCGATAATACTGGGGCCAGTGAGCAGGAGGCTTTGATTGTCCACGTAGTAGAAGAAGATCACAGAGATGAGCATCGCCACACTCACCTTGGCGGCTTCAATCACCACCCGCACTTCCGGCTCGGCGCGGCGCACGCACAGCAGGCGGATCAGCTCAGCGTTCTCAACAAAGGGGTCGATCAGCGCGTTCCAGATCAGTTTGAGAGACCCCTTCACGTTGCTCGTGGCCTTGTGGCGGTGAATGAAGGTGCCGAACTCCTCCAGTGTCGACCAGAAGTTAACGATGGAGAAGACAAAGAACGTCATCAGCGGTACGAACTCCTCCATGCGCCCATCGTGCAGGACTTCCTCATGTTCGTACAGAAGCACACGCCGGCCAACATCGAACTCCGTCTGGAGCCGCTTTATAGCACGGCCGGCAGCTTCAAAGTAGCCACTCAGGGTGCGGAGCTGATCGTACGTCTTTGCCTCACTCAGCGCCCACAACAGGGCCTCCATCGAACGGGAGATGTCGTCCATGGGAGCCGAGAGGTGTTCCCGCAGCAGCACGCACCGGTCGCTCATGTCGATCATCTGCGGCTTCTCCTGCACCATGTTTATTACACGCTCCATCGCACGCAGGTTCATCTTGAGATTCAGCAGCAGCTTCACCTTCTCCTTCCGCAACTCGCGCCGCTCGGAGGTTTCGTAGATTAGGACTTCGTAGAACGTGAAGGCGTCGTGGGCATCGAACTTGTCAATAAGATGGTCCAGGGTGCGTACGAGGGAGCGGATGCGCACCATCGACATGCTCCGCTCCGTGTTGCTCGGGGCCCAGAAGCAGGACAAGATGCCTGTAAAGCACGTCGCCGTGTTGCGAAACATTTTCTCCGTGATACGCGCTGAAAGACGTGACGCCAGCATCGGATAGGGGATGAGTGTCGCCACAAGGGCAAAGGCCGCGCCAATCGCCCAGTCAGCGAGTACGCGGGAAGGGAAGGCAAGGCTCTCGTTCCCCGAGAGAAGGCTTACCATGGAAATGTTGTAGAGCAGCAGACACAGCCGCCGCGCTGTTCGATCCGTGAACATGGCCATCAGAAAGAGCACCACCACGTACACCACAAACCACGCTCCAAGGTGGCGGCCTAGCTTCAGCGCATAACAGATGGTGGCGAGGGGTAGCCAAATGCATCCGCCCTTCACGTATTGGACGAAGAACACGCAGGACTGGCCGAAGTTGGTGCCCACCGCGATCACCACGCTCGTCAACGCAAAGGTCGCAGACTTGAAGGGCGTGTGCGGGAGGTTGAGGTTGATAATAATCGCTGGAATCATCATCGCAATGAAGGTCACACGCATCGCAAACTCGACCAGAAACCAAAAATAGCGTGTGCTGAGGAAAACAAAAGATTTATTGACTTGCGTTTCTGAGATGTTGCGCAGGTCCCAGGGGACGCTGGTTGTGGTGGGCACCTCAAGCGAAGCGCCGGGTGGTGCACCGCCGCCCCCACCTCCGCCTGCCGCAGTAGCCTTCGTAGTCCCACCGGGTCGACTACGATGTAAGGTGTCGTACTCACCAAACACGCTATGCCGGTAAATGGGGTGATAGGCCGGGAAACCAAAGCTGTCATACGAGATGTGCGTGGCGGCGGACTCCGGAGGGTCGCTCATGTAGGATTGCGCAGAGTGACCGTAGTTCGCCCTCTTTGCCTTGTTGCGGCTGTGGGATTGGTGGTTCCTCACACCGGCGCCAAGACGGCGGGGGTGATCGTGGGAGCGATGCGTCCTGCTGCCAGTGTGTCCGCTGCTAGCCTTCCGCCGGAGCACTGCGCCGCTGCTCTCGTCGCTAGGGCCGCTGTGGGGGATGTGCACTTGCCGGCCATGATGCTGTGGAAGCAACGCACCTTCATCGTCCAGCGTTCCACTGCTTGCGAAGACCTTCGACTGCCCCTCGTCAAAGTGAGAGGACGGTTTCATTAGGGAAGACGCATTGTTATGCGTCACACCCGTATTTCTCAAGCCATTATCGACCTCCCTGCCTTTGTACGCTGCAGCAGTGGTGCTCGCGTCAGCGTCGCTGCCAGAGTTCGTCGATGCATGCTCGGAGAGATGGTCAGGGCCAGCGCTCCGGCCGCCCTGTACACCGCCACCAGCATCGCCTACATCCACAGGCAACTCAAAGCCAGGTACTGCAGCTTCCTTCGGCGCGGATGCCTTGTTATTATCCGCCACAAGTATATGTAGATGATGCCCATTTGTGTCGTCCGCCGTTGGCAGCGTTCTAGACGTGCTCGCATCCCCCAGCGCGGGTGGCGTTGGGCCGGGTACAACACCATGATCCAGCTGTGGAGCTGCTGCCACTGGGTGACGTCTCTGTGCGTGCTGGTGATGGTGCCGTGCCGCCTGCCCGCTGCGAGTGATGTGCGATGGCTCATGTGCGTGCCGGCTGCTCGTGGGTGAAGAGCGGCGCCGACCGCTGTGTCTGCCCCGCCTTCGCTCGTGTGCGGACTCGCCGTGCTTATGGCCGCGGCCTCGCTGCGGGTCCGCACGCTGTGAAGAGTCTTGGAGGTAATTAGGTGACCCATCTGCATCGACAGGGGTGTAATGGCGTACTTGCTGATCTCGATGCACAGCGTGTCCGTTGCTGGCGAGGGCACCGGAGGAAGTCGGAGAAGACGATTTGATGGCTACGGGGAGACTGAAGGTGGGCAGGCCAGCATGCTGCAACGAGGAGGACATTGGCGACAAGACCGGCGGCGCCGTCTCGTTAAAACGCCGGTTGGCCACTTCTATACTATTCGGACTGATCTCTGCGGCGTGCGCAGGAAGCGTGTCGTCGCCGCAATGTGGAGCAGGGCTGCTGGTGCTACTGCCACTGTTGCCGTGCGCTGCCTTCGTTGAGGGGTCGGGCACATCCCCTGGTGACTGCTGCAAATCGCTCGTTTCGTCCATTGAGAAAGTAGGGATAGGGGGAGGCGCTACGGGTGCGCGTATCGCTGTGAAGCCCCTGTGGTGGAAGGCGCGGATGTGCAGCACAACAAGTTCTATTATCTATCTGAAAGTGTAACGTCACGGGATCAACGCCGCCAACGGATCTCGCGGCAGCGGAAAGAGGTGATGGGGCGCGCGCGAGGCTGGAATGAAGGGGAGAAAAAAATATATCCGAAATATATATATGAAGTGAAGAGATGCAAGGCGCACAGAGGTGTGAGCAATGCTTGTGCGCCCTCTACGCACGCCGCATGAACGCCAGCCAAAAATGGCGAAAGCAACGAAGGAAAGCAAAAGAAGAGCGGAAGGCGAGGCGGCATCAAAACGAACAACACATAGTAGTGCCCAAAGCCGCCTCCCTCGAATTCGTCACGAGGTGTCTGAAGCGATGGAGTCGCTAGAAGGGACAAGAGGAAAGTAACAATATGGATAAAGAAAACTTCTGAAGCTCGAAGCGCAGGTGGTGAAGCCACAATGATGCTTGCCAAAGAAATTAATGGGGGTGGTGTGGGGTGGGGGGCCAAGCACACTCAGCGCTTACATATATTTACGGAAGAAATCAGCAACAACGAGTGCGCAGCGGTTCGCTTTTAAGATTTTCTTTTAAAAGAGGTAAAGTGGATGGAGGCAGCCACAACTCCCGCGCTGCGGCTGCTTACATATGGCTGGGAACGTAGGGCTTCTCGTTTGGCACCCCCTCCCAAATCAATATAAAGTGAAAGTAAAGAGTTAAATGTAAGTCGCGCCTCGGGCTGAAGACGTATTTTCTTTTTGCTTAGAGTCTAACGCTGTGGGAAAGCAGTGTGAGAAGGTCAAGAGAGGAGGAAGAGCGGTAGCGTGTGCGCCGGCTGTTGAGAGAGAGAGAGAGAGGTGATTCAATCGCTCTACACCGCGCGTGCGCACTACGCGGGCGTAAGCCAACAACAAGCAGAATGCCCGAAGGGAAATAGAAGTGAGGGTGATGAGCACATGGGTAGCAGGCGAAGCACAACATCAGATCTGGCAGGCTCTGCGGACTTTGATCGCCGCGCATGCCGCACGGGAAGCAGAGGGACCATCACGTCTGCCAAGGATTAGCAGGAAAGAGAGAGCGGCGAAAGACAAAGAGACAAGGCGGTCACAATCGCTTCGCTGGCTGCAGCGGTGGGTAGATGCTCTTTGAATCTAAGACGAATCCATGTGAACAGGTACCAGCCCAATCCCAACGCAACCATACAAGTAGAGCGCTTTGCTAATCAAAAGTAATAAAAGAAATGGAAGAATAATTCCTCCACGCGCAAGGGCGGGGCTACAGAAATCGGCGTGGATGAGTGAAGGGGCTCATCGATGCCTTCCGGATCCTGGCACTAGTACATCAGTGACGAAAGGCGCGACCGTGCCGCCTGCGCCTTCGGATCCGTCGAGTAAAGTTGGACGAGAGACGTGATGACGGTGCGAATCTGCGGCACACGCGCCTGCGATGTAAGCACCTGCTTTGGTGTTGTGTCCAGAGTTTTGCCATCCAGCAAGTCCTCCATGACCTTATCCGCTGCGCCCTGGCCCTGCTGCAGCGCTGTGGTAGCTGCTGAAGTGGGCAGCTTTACACGACACAGCTTCAGATTTGCCTTGAGCATCTCAAACAGCTGATCCATCACCGCCGAAGGGAACTCGCTGCCGTCCAGCGTGCGACTGTCCACGTGCTCGTCCACGATGCTCAGCATCTCCTGGCAGTACTGACGCTGGCCCTCCGTGAAAGATTGCATGTCCCGCAGTGCCATGTGGTACTGCTCATTCTTCAGGCCATCGGTGTCCATGGAGGCTAAGGTGCTGGCGAGACGGTTGGCGTCCTGCGCAGCGAGTGTTGCAGCCGTGCGCAGCTCCCCTCGCAGGAGATTCACATCCACCAGCACCATCACCCGACGAAGAACGCGGTCGCTTTGAATCGGCTCAAAGTCCTTCTGCACAGCACGGCGAGCCCACTCCACGCTGGTGCGCGCCACATCCCCAAGAGTTGCATGGGAGCGCGCCAGGAACAACGCCTCCAGACCGGAGAGGACACCCAGCGCATGGAATTGCGGCGAGCTGAAGTAGTGTGCGTGCATTTCAGCGTCGGTCAGCCGCCGGGTATCCATCCCGAGTTGCTTGTGGAGCTCCTGCAGCTCCACGTGTGCCTTCTTCTTAGCCTCTTGCAGACTTCTACGAATGCCGTCAAGCTGTTGGGCCTCCTCCGGAAGCTGAATCATATCCGCACCGACCAGCGCGTTCATCATTTTATTCTGAAGGTAGCCGGTGGACGTGCCACAGAGGAGGTCTGCGGTAGCCGCAGTGGGCAGCGGGCTGCCGAACGCACCACTGGCCCCGTCCTTGCTGCGTCGCGCCAGCAGATCCACGTTCATCTCCTTCTGGTAGTGCTCCAGAAACTTCTCCAAGATGCCCTGGAGGCGGCCCTCGGCGATGTGGCCCACCGCCTTATCGACCATCGTGCCCTGCATTACGAAGTACGTGATGGGAAGCTTGGCGCGCTCGACGGAGAAGGCGGAGGCCAAGTTACGATTTTCATCGGCGTTGATGGTGCACAGCTTCAGCCACAACCGTTTCGGCGAAGCCACGCTGGCCGGAGAAGGGGGCGAGGAGGCTGGGCTGTGTGGCGCTGCATCGTCAGCGTGTTGTCCTGACACGGCGCCGTCTTTGGTCTCGATGGTGAGGCCAGCTTCTGCCGCCTCTACCGGAGACGCAGAGGCGGGGGTCACCGTGCCTTCTGCGGCGTCCAGCCCAGAGGTCTCGGCGTTGATAGCATCCACGAGCTTCTCTGCTGATTTGAGATAGGCCGAACACTTAGTATTATTGATGTAGTACACAAGGCAGATAGCTTGCTGAGACTGCAGAACCTCAGTCTCGAAGTTCGACGCGTTCGTCACGTACGAAAGAGAGCGGACTGAGTTGACTAGCGCGGATGAAACGCTGGACTGCCTGAGGCGCGCAGCAAACGATGCGCCATTGCATCTGTAGGATGCAGCTCCGTGCGCAGGAGAGGATGTGAGGACAGCGATACAATCTCTGGAAGCAGTGCTTCCGCTGCATGCTCGCACGCGGACCGCACCGTGCGGAGCAACACGGGTGTAGCGGCACAGACTTCGGATCATCGGAGCAGATATCGTGATGCACAAGGAAAGACAGGAGGCGTCATTCAGCGGCGATGCAAACGCCGGTACTACCGCTCGAAATATATATATATATATAATGAAACGTGCGAGTGATGTTCACAGAGCAGGGCAGGAGAAGAGAGACACAAAGTAGTGCGACGTGTCGGCCAATGTGGCACCGCAGACCCACCGTACACGCACCAACGCTGTTGGAGCATGCCAGGTGGCGCAGCTGCTCCATTCAATCACCGCATCTGCTTACGCAAAACTTCAACGCATTTGATTCTTCTCAGCCCCCCCTCCCTTTCAGGTTTAATACCCAACACAAGCGAACCAGAAGCAGCCGTGCAGCTCGTTTCGTTTTTAACTTTACGTAGAGAGTTGTCTGTGCTCAACTCTGAGCAACGGGGTACTGGCGATCGCCGCACAGCATCTTAAGAAGAGGCAAGTATACAACCCTCCTCCTCCTAGCTATGAGGGGACAATGGCAACACACACACACACACACACACACACACACACACACACACACACACAGCTGATCTAATACAAGCTTCGCTCTATTTGCGAAGCACTAACGAAGCGGTGTAGCGCATCACAGAGACACGCGACAACACGCTCCAATGAACCCCTCCACACCTCCACCTGGAGGACCAAAAACCACAAAAAAATCAAAGTCAGCAACGAACATGCGGATGGGGAGATCACCACAGCTATCGGCTTTCAAAGTTCACAAGACTTCATCCACCACAGCCCTCTCTCTTGGTTAGCCCCCCCC
>LJSK01000221.1:7767-45055 GCA_001299535.1 Leptomonas seymouri
CAGCACCAACGGGGAGTAAAAGGGTGCTCCCGTTTCTATCGACTTCTTCCTTTTTATTTCGGTGAACTTGGAAGCTGCAGCCATGCTCCGTCGCGGCCTAGTGTTTCTGACCCGCCCTCGTGGTTGGACAGCCGCTTCGCGGACAAAGGCGCACTTTGACGTCTGCGTGATCGGCGGCGGCCCTGCTGGCGTCGCAGCGGCCCTGCGCGCGGCGGATTGCAATAAGCGCGTCTGCTTGGTGGAGAAGGAGCGTCTAGGCGGTGCTGACTTGTGGAACGGTGCCCTGCAGTCCAAGACGATGTGGGAGTACTCCAACGCTTTCTCCAAGATGTGTGACAGAACGGCGGAGCGGCTCTATGGCGAGAGTCTCGAGCGCTTTATCGAGATTGACGAGGTGAAGATGAAGCATTCGATAGAGCAGGTGAGTCGGACACGCGAGGAGCAAATCTTGACTGCAGTGAAAGCCTTGCCGAATGTGGAGCTCATCTTTGCGCAGGCCACCTTCAGCAACAATCACGAGATCCAGTGCCACAACAGCGCCACGAAGGAGTACCGCAGTGTCACTGCCGACTATTTTATTATTGCCACTGGGTCCAAGTCACGGGAGCATCCCTATGTGGCTGCGGACGGCAAGCTGGTGATGACGTCCGATCACATCATGCAGGCACCACTACCCAAGAGCTTGGTGATTGTCGGTGCTGGCGTGATTGGGTGTGAGTTTGCCAGCATCATCGGACGACTGGGCAAGACAAAGGTCTCCATTATCGATAAGGCCTCACACATCTTGCCGCGGGAGGATCCGGATGTTGTGCACATGATTGAGCGCGGTATGGACGCGGTGGGGGTCGTGGTGCACCACAACTCCGACCTCTACGACATGCAGGCGTGGGAGGAGACGCCGGCGGAGGCGCAGGCGCGTCACCCGGCCGATCCCCGCCCGCAGTGCGGCGTGCAGTACACCGTGATGGACCGCACCTCCAAGAAGCTGACGACTTTCCAGGTGGACCGGGCACTGATGGCAGTGGGCCGTGTGCCGAACTACGTCGGCCTTGGCATTGAAAACACGAGCCTCAAGACGCTTGGCAACCAGCTGCACGTGAACGGGTTCGGCCAGTGCGTGGGCACGCCTCACATCTTCGCCATTGGCGACGCCGCCACGCGGATGCAGCTCGTCAGCATGGGCGAGGCGCAGGCAAAGCTGGCGATTGACTACATCTACGGCACCGTGCCAAAGGTGGTGCCGAACCTTTCAGAGAATATGTCCAGCGTCGCTTTTCTCACCCGCACCGTGGCCTCCGTCGGCTACAACGAGTCGCAGTGCCGCGAGATGGGCATCGCGTACATCGCAGCGCGGTACAGCTACGAGGTGGTGAGCCGCGCCGTGGCCGCGGCGAACACGGAGGGCTTTGTAAAGATCATTGTGTCGGATGACCCGAAGCGGCGCATCTTGGGTGTACGGGCGGTGGGTTTAAACGCGAGTACGCTGGTCGACATCGGCGCCCTCGCGATTCAAAATGAGCAAACGGTTTTTGATCTGGCGGGCCGCTTGACGGCGTATCCGGCGGTCTCGCAGGCATTCCAGGAGTGTCTGCGATCTATTCTGGACCGCCCCGCCCGCCCTCATGCGAAGCCGGCGAGTGGCGTGAAACTGACGAAGTGGGCTCCCACAAACATGGAGCGAGGGGTTGTGTACAGGGGGAAGAAGGCGGCCGCGGCACTGGATGAGGCACGCGCGAAAGCGAACGAGGACCCGCGGCAGCAGCGCAAGCCGTCTTCTCTGTAGTCGCCGCCCAGGGAGGCAATCGACGGGCGAAAGACCGTCACCGGGTCATCGGAGTGTGCCAAGTTGGGCCCCTTTTTTAAATCTTCTGCGGCGAAACGGTGGGGTGGAGGGGAGTTCAGGTGAATATGTGTGCTCTGCCTGCTCGCAGCGTAGGTGCCTCGGCTATGGCAACTAAAGAGGGGCGGGGGAGGCCGGTAGTGCAGACTCGCTCTGTTATTTTCGTAATGCGATGTATTCACCCCCATCGGCTCCTTTCTATTTATTTTTTGTTTATATGTATGTGTTCGTTCTCACACCGTTTGCCTCTCCCCCTTTTTGCAACGGTTTTCCACTGGTGCAGTGACTCATCAACGTGCACTTTGAAAGCAACGTGATGCCGGTAGTGCGACTGTTCTTCGTGCTGGCAGACATCGCTGCCGCCTTGCTTGTTGGCTATGTGGCGGTAGGCTGCGTGTCCTTGATGGAAGAGGCGTTGCGGGAAGAGCTTCCGTTGCTCGGCTATGTTCGCTGAGCCGGAAGGTGTCCGCCCTCAACTGGCAGCGTTCTACTTTCTCCCCCTAAGTGAGGGAATATCTTCTAAGAACCAGAGGTAATGGGCGGCAGCAGCTGTGATGGCATCGCTGCCATGACGTTTCCGAAGTACCGCGACTCCGGATGCATCTTTTCTTTTGTTTTTTCTTGTTGTGCCCACCCCCCTCTACTTGTACCACTGCCCTGCATAGTAACCGCATTAATTGCAGTGCTTCACGCCTCTTTGAATACAGACACACGCTTTTACTCGAATTTCTAAGATCTAATCGGTGGTGCTGAAACGTGGGGATCGTGACACCACGTTTTCATATCGCTTTTTGGGTTACCGCAGCAGCGCATTCTTGACCGACTTCAAAAGAGCGCCATTGCCCTTTCGTGGTGCTCTCCGCCCATCACACGCTGTCTCACGGTGCTGGCGACTCCGCTTCCCTCCCCTGACTCCCTCAGCCCACCCGTCCATCAAAAGAACATCAGCGCAGCGTGGCACAACTCCGTCCTCTCTTTTACCATAAAGAATTAAA
Organism: Leptomonas seymouri; assembly: GCA_001299535.1. Lineage (NCBI taxonomy): Eukaryota > Euglenozoa > Kinetoplastea > Trypanosomatida > Trypanosomatidae > Leptomonas > Leptomonas seymouri. Next base: position 10,603 of record LJSK01000221.1, read on the forward strand.
AATGTTCCGGCGCTCTCTCACTCACTTCAAGGTGCCCTTCCCGGTGCTGCGCAATGCCGGCGCCTTCCCGCGCTTCGACCTCTGCGTTATCGGCGGCGGCCCCGGCGGCATTGCGGCGGCCATGCGGGCGGTAGACTACGGCAAGTCAGTGTGCATCGTTGAGTCGGATCACCTGGGCGGTGCCGATCTCTGGGGTGGCACGGTGCCGTCCAAGATGCTATGGCAGATTGCAGATTTTACGTCGACCTTAACTGACTCCGCCTTCGCGAAGGACCTGCTCAACCAGAACGACGCGCGCCGCATTATCAGCGACGTCCCGAGTGAGCGCATTACCGCGCTGATGCAGCGAACCTGTGCCGAGAAGGAGGCGGAGTTGCGCCACCTTCTGAAGGCGGCGGGGGTGCAGGTTATGGCTGGTAAGGCGTCCTTCTCCAGCCCGCATGAGGTGGATGTGCACACCAAGGGCACGGGTGAGTACCGATCGCTGCAGGCGGACAACTTCATCATTGCCACCGGGTCGCGACCGCGCAGCCACAGCCTCGCCGTGTGCGACCACAAGCACATCGTCAACTCCAGGGACATCTTCCATCTGTCGGTGCCGAAGAGCATGGTGGTCATTGGCGCCGGTGCGATGGGCTGCGAGGTGGCCTCAATGTACGCCAAACTGGGGAGGACAAAGATTTACTTGATCGACAAGTCGGCCCATGTCCTGCCCAAGGAGGACGAGGACGTGGCCATGTACGTCCAGAAGCACCTCATCCGCCGCGGCGTCATTATCCACCACGACTGTCACTTGTTTGATTTAGAGTCGGTGGACGGCGAATGCCAGTATTCGGTGCGGAACATCTGCACCGGCGACATCGAAACCTACCACGTGGAGCGGGCAATGTTGGCGGTGGGCCGCGTGCCGAACCTCGAGACGCTCGGCCTGGAAAATACGAAGATGCGCGTCGAGAACGCCGTGCTGGACCAGGACGAGTACGGCCGCTGCAAGCCGTACAAGCACATCTTCTGCATCGGCGATGCCACGGGCACGCAGAAGACGGTGAACCTCGCCCGGACCGCGGGCTTGGCGGCGATAGACACGATGTTTGGCTGCTCGCCAAGGCGGGCGGTGAACACGTCTATGCTGTCCAACGTGGCGACGGACATGTTTGTTGAGGATGAGGTTGCGGGTATTGGCATGAACGAGCAGCAGTGTCGTGCGAAGGAGATCAGTTACTGCGTCGCCAAGCTGGAGCTGAGACACCTCACGCGTTTCGTGATGATGGGGCGCTCGGAGGGCTTCGTGAAGCTGATCGTAACGAACGACGGTGAGAAGCGGGTGCTGGGGGTGCGGGCAGTGGGGCCGCACGCCGGCTCGGTGGTGGAAGTGGCGTCGCTGCCAATCCGCAACAACGGGTCAGTCTACACGATGCTGAAGGACAACCCTGCTTATCCGTCACTCGCGGAGGGTGTGACGGAGTGCGCCGCGATGCTGGTGAGCCGCAACCCGCATCGGTCTGACGTGGCAGACCGCATCAGCATCAAGACATGGACACCCGATAATCGGGTCCCATCTGCGTAGGCGCAGAGACGCGGTAGGTAGCAAGGCTGGCGCTTTAAGGAGTGCTTACGGTTGCGCACATGCCTGACCAGAATAGTGCTCCAAGGCGTTACAGCTTCTTTACACGGTGGGATGTGGCGTCTACTGAGCGTCGTGATGATCGTCGTCGTCGAGGCAGGCAGCAAATGCAAGAGGACTGCTCGTGGGCCCTTGGCACGCTGGGCGGTGGTGCTGCTACGTGCCCTTTTAATAGCGCGACTATCTATTTTATTTCTTCCAATGTATCACTTCGAGGCTTGCTCTCTTTACCGACACATCAAAACGCTTCTGTCTTTGACTTGCGGAGCAGTGCCTATTCCGCAACGAGCGAATTCAGGTGCAGCAGCCCCCCCCCCCAGCTTGGGGCAGCACTTTTGAAGCACCCTTTTGTGTACCTTGAATCGAATTTACAACGACTGCAGTTATGTGTGCTTTTCCCAGAGGTTGCCCTTTCGGGCTGCGCGCTTTCACGTAGTAAGATGACTCTCTTGGACGGTACCGCTTCTTGGATTCAGTATTCAGTAGCACTTCCGTGTTTGTGCTCTTGCGTATACACACACACACACATCTACTGCTTCCTTGTATTTCTTCGCCCCCCCCCCTTCCCCTTGCTCACTGCCGTTGCTGCCTCTCGCACTCCATAGGGTGTACTGCTCATTTCCCTGTATTTGTGCTTGTTGTACTGTAATTTGATTTCTCTTTGCTTGTTCTTAGCACCGCTCACTTTTCCTTAGCCGTAATCTAGGATGGGCTGCCCGTCGAAGGAAGATGTCATCATCGGTAAGTTGCTGCTGAACTCGGTGCATAACAGCTCCGCCCCTGCACCGGCCGCGAATGGAGACAGCAGTGCCACATCTTCCTACGTGCGCCAGTCGCGTCTGCAGATCTTCAAAGAGGAGTCTGCGGCAGCCGTAGCACCGAAGACAGGACTGGCGAGCCGCACTGTGCAAGCACGCACTGGGGGCACTAGCGCCGCCGACCTCGCTGCAGTGGCCACGAATGAGTTGACGGAGGAGGAGGTGGTCTACCTCGTTATGGAGACTCGAAAAATCTTTATGTCACAGCCGATGCTGGTGGAGATTGCGGCGCCAGTCAACATGTGCGGTGATGTACACGGGCAGTACTATGACCTGCTGCGCCTGTTTGAGCTGGGCGGCTACCCCCCGGAGAGCAACTACATCTTCCTAGGCGACTACGTGGATCGCGGCGAGCAGTCACTCGAGTCGGTGTGCCTCCTCTTCGCATACAAGCTGCGCTTCCCTGAAAACTTTTTCCTCCTCCGCGGAAACCACGAGAGTAGTAGCATCAGCCGCATTTACGGCTTCTTCGACGAGTGTAAGCGTCGCTTTAGCGTAAGGCTGTGGAAGCTCTTCACCGACACCTTCAACTGCATGCCCGTGGCCGGGCTGGTGGAGGGGCGTATCTTGTGTATGCACGGCGGCCTAAGCCCTGAGCTGCACAGCTTAGATCAGATCCGCCGTATACTGCGTCCAACGGATGTGCCGGATAGCGGGTTGATTTGTGATCTTCTCTGGTCTGACCCGGCAGATGAGCCTATCGTCGGCTTTGGCGACAACGACCGTGGCGTCTCGTGGACTTTTGGCGAGAACGTGGTGGAGAGCATCGTGCAGAACTTCGACTTGGACCTCATCTGCCGCGCGCACCAGGTCGTTGATGAGGGCTATCTGTTCTTTGCGAAGCGCAAGCTGGTGACGGTTTTCTCCGCGCCCAACTACTGTGGCGAGTTCAACAACTACGGCGCCTTTCTCTGTGTGGATGCGAATTTGATGTGCAGTGTGAAGCAGATAGCACCCTTATTTCATGTGGATGCGTTCTACTAGTGCGTGGGCTGCAAAAGAGTGTTAGGGCTGGGCGTGCCCCCTGCTGTGCGTGTCTGCTCTGTGGGGTGTCACCTGTCCGTACAGGCGTGCGGATGTGGCCCCCGCTGTCACATCTCTCGTACTTCTCTGTTTTTTTTTTTGTGTGTTTGCTCTGATACACTTCTCATTTCTTTTGTTTTTTTTGCTATGCTGTAGCTGCACTTACCGTGCCTTCCGCATTTTGGCGCATGCTTATTGGAGAAGAAGGCGCACGTGCTGGGTTTTCACTTCTCCTCTTGGCAAGGCAACTACGGCGCCGAACTTTTGCTTGTTTCTGTTCTGCCGTGTATCCACTTACTTCATCGTTTCTTTGACGCTCCTTTACTGTAGAGTATTGCCGATGTGGGCTCGGTAGGTCACGGGTGTTTCGAACATGGCTTTCTTTTCTGTTTCCTACAGTTGTGTGTGTGTGTGTGTGTGTGTGCGTGTGCATTTGATGATGATGTTGCTGTTGCTGTCTTCAGTACATCGTGCTGTGTGAGCTCACGTAGAGGGTATAGTCTGCTTAACAAAAAGGGATGTGCTGTGGCGTCTGTTGGGCGGGAAAGGGGGGTGGGGGCGGCCTGTGGTTGACCGGGGTGGGACTGCGGTTGAAGGCGGTTGTAGCTGTGCTGGAAGAAGTCGGACGTCTCAAGTGTGGCATCAGACGCACGAGGTAGAGCGTGTTTTTGTTTTTGTCGTATCTCTACGATTCGACTGCGTTAGCATGTTTCCTTTAAACGGCTTAATTTTCCACAAAATAGGAGTACGGAGAAAGAATGCAGATCGAGTGAGAGCACTGCGAGTGTGCGGCGAGACATCGTCTTTGAAGGGAGTGCACGTAGGCAAGGCACTGTTTGGCGAGCCCTTTTTTTTATGTGTGTGATCCCGAGCAAGCAAGACAGACACCGATAGAGCGTCTCTTCTTCGCAAGATTGAGCCCTCGGTAAGTCTAGAAACATCAAACCTTTTCCATGGGAGCTCCGAATCTCGGGTTGTGCATCCCATGGCGTATGTCTGTGGACTCTGTGATTCAGGCCTTTCCACCTTCATCTCCATTTCGTCTCACTTCAAGTTGGCCTTTGTACCAGATCCGAGCAGCATCACTTTCCCTTCACATCTGGCCTCTTTAAAAAAATATCTGGTAGGTGTGGACACACAACACACCCAGCGCCCTGCACGTGGCGCTTTTGAATCTCTTAGGCCGTTCACTACCCTCGCAGTTGAATAGGAAGGTGTCCACGCACTGCCACATCGCTGCTGTACCGCACTCGACGCACTCCTCATGGCAGAAATCGAAGCGAAGTGTGCAGCAAAGACAGGATAAACCTGCGGCGCACCGCCTCCTTTTCGAACGAGCTTCAACGCGGCCTTGAATGCACGCGTGGCTTATATGCTTCACTTCTTCACATCACCGTCGGGCTTGAATGTTGATAATGGTGAATACAGCAGCTTGCAGCGGCACGCAGTCTTCGTTCACTCCACACAATGACACACTTCCAAGAAATGGCAGGGCACCGTCGGAGCGTTCCTCATTACCGCGTACTATCAGCAACAACGGTGCTAGGGAAGGCTACCAACAAATCTCTCCATTTAACGAAGACGTCGATTCCCCCCACGCAACTGCGCCGCCCAAAACACCTCCCTCTCCGAAGCCCTATGCGGCCGACTGGTCTCCCTCTCTTGTCCTCCTGCTTTCTTGTCTCAGCGTGGCTGCTGCTGGGCTTGGCGGGAACGCCGCACGCTTTGCGATGGGGAAGTGCTTTGCCAAGCACCCTTTCCTTTCCAAGTTCAACTACATCCAACCGAACACCATTGGAAGCTTCGTCATGGGTTTGGCGGTGACCGTCCTGCCAGCCGAGACGCATCTGCCCCTCACCTATCGCGCCGTCTGCGTCGGCTTCTGCGGCAGTTTCACCACCTTCAGCACGTGGATAGTGGAGGCCATGGTGCAGAACACCGCTGGCGATGCCTTCGAGCATCTTTTTCTCGGCGCGACAATGCCTATTGTGTTTTTCATCTGGGGCCGAGACTTTGGCCGGTCGCTGCGGTGGTGCTGTGCAGATCTGCGCTGTCCGTGGGAGTCGTGGACGGCGCACCGCAGAGGACTGCGGACGCTGGATTTGACCGTCTGTGCACTGCTTGTGATGGCAGCGGTGCTGTCGCCGGTGCTTGTGCAGGTGTACATCAACAGCGATCGCGTGCAGGTCATCTCTACAGATGATATTCGAGTGGTGGTGCTCGCGCCTGTTGGCGCTGTTCTGCGCTTCCTACTCGCGTTTTACCTGAACAAGCGAGATTGCGTCGCCCAGTTTCCTCTCGGCACGCTGATCGCTAACTCCGTCGCTGTTGTGCTGGCCATGATCATGCTCAACATGCAGGTGCTGCACCCGTGGAATGCGTGGTTCACTATCGTTCAGCAGGGCATCAGCGGCGCTCTCTCCACCGTCTCTTCTCTCGTGAACGAAATTGTTGGCTTTTACGGCAGCGGGCGGACTGTCCTTTCCTACCTTTATGGCATCGTGACGGTTGGTGGATGCATTTTCATTGGTGGAATCGGTCGTCCTCAGCTGTACGGCCGAACGGTGAGCTGAGTCGAAGGGAGGGGTGGTGGTGGTATTCCCTGCAGCCCTTTGCTGTCGGTGCTTTCCCGTCAATGAGCGCCGGCGATGGGATTTTTCGTTGTCGTTGCTTTGAGCTTTAGCGTCTGCGTTCTATGCTCACGGCACTGCTGCTGTTTTTAGCGCCGTGACGCGTTACAACGCTCTCGCCTTTTGAGCTGCACACATCCGTAAAAAGTGTAATTCGAGCCAGCCTTCGCGAGACATCGAGAAGCCGTGTGGGTTGTGCCCACACCGCAGTCGCACACTGATGCCTCAAACAACCACCGCCATGCTTTCATGAAGGTGTAGCCTTGTACCCATTCCCCTGTTCTTCCTTCTGCTCTTGCGCTTTGCCTCCAATCTGCATCACTTGTTCTTTTCCTCACGCTGGCAGTGCTCTGTGAATGCATGTGCGCGTCTGTGTGAGTGCGCCTGTGCATTACACCTATTCTGCTTTAGATTTGTCTAGGCTGTTGGCTTCTTTGTTTCTTTCTTGTATTAAACAGTCGTTGGCTGGTGCTCCAACCCCAACTTTCGGTGCGTAACTTCATAAAAGGCTATAAACGTTTGGGGCCCACACACGCAACGGAAGGCGTGAAAAATGTCCGGCGGTGCACCCCTGCCGCCTTCGCAGATGCCGCTGCAGAAGGTGCACGATGTGCAGTTTGAGGTGTTTAAGGAGCGGCAGATCAAGGCCTACGCGACGTGCCGCATTGAGCACGCCAAGTCGTACGAGCACGGCCAGCCCGTGCGCGGTGGCATCAACGACCTCCGTATGGGTACCACCGACTTCGACTACAGCTGCGAGACCTGCGGGCTGAAGCACCCAGAGTGCCCCGGACATTTCGGCTACATCGAGCTTGCTGAGCCGATCTTCAACATCAACGTCTTTGACGTCGTGCTGATTGCCCTGAAATGCGTCTGCAAGTACTGCGGTGCGCTGTTGATGGACACAAATGACCCCACGGAGATGAAGAAGATCACACATGTGCAGGGCCTGAACCGGCTGCGCCTTGTTGCGAAGCTCTGCGGCAGCGTGTGCAAGCGGAGCAAGGATATTCAGGGCTGCGAGGGAAAGGGCCGTCAGCCCCGCATTGGCCGCTTCCTCGGCATCTACCCTGGCCTGCAAATCAAGGTGACACAGGAGGAGCAGGACTACGTGTGGCATGCTGACAACGCGCGTCAGGTGTTGGACCGGGTGTCCGACAGCGACGCCACGATTATGGGCTTCGACCCCCGCTTCTGTCACCCGCGTGACCTCATCCTGACAGTGCTACCCATCCCACCTCCGCAGGTGCGACCCGCTGTAGCCTTCGGCTCCGCAAAGTCCGATGACGAGCTGACCCATCAAATCATGTCCATTGTGAAGCGCAACATACAGCTGCGCAAGGATAAGGAGTCGGGCGTGAAGGCCGCCGTGGACCGCTCGCGTGCGCTTCTGCAGGAACACGTGGCGACCTTTTTTAATAATGCCTCCACTTTCTACAAGCCGGCTAAGGTTGGTGACACGAAGAAGCTGAAGTCGCTGACGGAGCGCCTCAAGGGTAAGTATGGACGTCTGCGTGGCAACTTGATGGGCAAGCGGGTTGACTTCTCCGCGCGCACGGTCATCACCGGTGACCCGAACATCGACGTCGACGAGGTCGGCGTTCCATTTTCCATAGCCATGACGCTGACGTTTCCCGAGCGGGTGAACGTCATCAACAAGAAGCGGCTGACCGAGTTCGTGCAGCGCTCCACGTACCCGTCGGCAAACTACATTATGCGGCCCAACGGCAACGTGACGAAACTGGCCCTCGTGAAGGACCGCAGCGCGGTGCACCTGGACGTTGGCGACGTCGTCGAGCGGCACGTGATCGACGGCGACGTCGTTCTCTTCAACCGACAGCCCACGCTGCACCGCATGAGTATGATGGGCCACCGTGTCCGCGTGCTCAACTACAACACCTTCCGCCTGAACCTTTCCTGCACCACACCGTACAACGCCGACTTTGACGGGGATGAAATGAACTTGCACGTGCCGCAGTCGTTGCTGACGAAGGCGGAGCTGATTGAGATGATGATGGTGCCGAAGAACTTTGTGTCGCCGAACAAGTCCGCGCCGTGCATGGGGATTGTGCAGGACAGCCTGCTGGGCAGTTACCGCCTCACCGACAAGGACACCTTTGTGGACAAGTACTTCATTCAGAGCGTGGCGCTTTGGCTGGACCTGTGGGAGCTCCCCATCCCGGCCATCCTCAAGCCGCGCCCGCTCTGGACGGGCAAGCAGATCTTCTCGCTCATTTTGCCCGAGGTCAACCACCCGGCCTCGCCGTACGACAAGCCGCCATTTCCGCACAACGATAAGAAGATCATGATCCAGCGCGGTCTGCTGCTGGTGGGTGCCATTACGAAGGGCGTCGTCGGTGCTGCTCCTGGATCGCTTATTCACGTTATCTTCAACGAGCGCGGCTCCGATGAGGTCGCGAAGTTCATCAACGGCGTTCAACGCATTACGACCTACTTCAACTACTGCTTTGCCTTCTCGGTCGGTGTGCAGGACACCGTGGCGGACGCGAGTACCTTGAAGGAGATGAACAACGTCTTGCACAAGACCCGCCAGTCTGTTGAGAAGATCGGCGCCGCCGCGAACAACGGCAAGCTGACCCGCAAGGCTGGTATGAGTCTCCTGCAGTCTTTCGAGGCGGACGTGAACAGCGCGCTGAACAAGTGCCGCGAGGAGGCTGCCAAGAAGGCCCTGAGCAACGTGCGCCGCACAAACAGCTTCAAGGTCATGATTGAGGCTGGCAGCAAAGGCAGCGACTTGAACATTTGCCAGATTGCCGTGTTCGTTGGTCAGCAGAACGTCGCGGGCAGCCGCATCCCGTTCGGCTTCCGCCGTCGCACGCTGCCGCATTTCATGTTGGATGACTACGGTGAGACGTCGCGTGGAATGGCCACTCGTGGGTACGTCGAAGGGCTGCAGCCGCATGAGTTTTACTTTCACACGATGGCCGGCCGTGAAGGGCTCATCGATACTGCCGTGAAGACCTCCGACACGGGGTACCTGCAGCGCAAGCTGATAAAGGCCCTTGAGGATGTGCATGCCGCCTACGACGGCACGGTGCGTAATGCCAACCAGGAGTTGATCCAGCTCGCGTACGGTGAGGACGGACTTGATGGGGCCCGCATTGAGGGCAATCAGGCGTTCCCAATTCCGCACATGGCGAACAACGAGATGATCGACAAGTACCGCTACGAGTACAATGAAGAGGGCAGCTTCTCTGAGAATATGGGAGGCAGCTACATGGATCCCTTCGTGCGGGACTCGCTACTGCGTGATCCGCAGAGTGTGTCGAAGCTGCAGGAGGAGTTCGACCAGCTCGTCAAGGACCGTGATATGTCCCGCCTCATCATCGACATGGAGGAGAAAAACAAGCTCAAGATGAACCTGCCCGTGAACGTGGCCCGCCTTATTCAGAACGCTCGCACGACGATGGGCAAGCGCAGCCAGGTTTCAAACCTGAACCCCATCACCGTCATCCAGCGCGTGCGGGAGCTGCAGGAGGACCTGGTGCAGCTCTTCCCCTCCTACCACAAGGACTACAGCGGCCGCTTCTTGAATGTGCTTAGCCAGCAGCGCGTCAAGCGCGCGCTGACGCTCTTTGACATCCACCTGCGCCAGATTCTCGGCTCGAAGCGAGTGCTGAAGGAGTACAAGCTGAACGACAAGGCCTTTGAGTACTTGTTGAAAGAAATACGTACCAAGTACCAGCAGTCGCTCATTACCCCGGGTGAGATCATTGGTGCCATTGCCGCACAGTCGTGTGGTGAGCCGGCTACGCAGATGACGCTGAACACCTTCCACAACGCTGGCATCTCGTCCAAGAATGTGACCCTCGGTGTGCCGCGTCTGCTGGAGCTGCTCAACGTCAGCAAGAACCAGCGCAATGCGAGTGTCGCTGTCTGCCTCACCCGCGAGTACCAGCAGCGGCAGAAGGCGCAGGAGGCGCAGCAATACATCGAGTACTGCACTCTTGCTAACATTACGACGACGGTGCAGATCATCTACGACCCCGACCCACTCAACACGGTGGTGGTTGAGGACGTCAACATTCTAGAGTGGGAGCAGGCGGTGATGAACGAGGATGAGGGGCTCGACGCGGCGCAGCCGTCGCCCTTCATCGCCCGTCTTATCCTCGACACCGAGCTCTTCAACGACAAACGGCTGAATATGAAGGATGTGAAGAGCGCCATTCGGCAGATGGATGACTCCTACCTGGTGCAGGCGAACTTAGAGAACGATGGGCACCGGGTGGTGCGTCTGCGTCCGCGCAAGTGTGCGGGGGCGGACTCGGTGCCGGAGCTGACGAAAGCGGTGGCGCAGCTGCTGCAGAGCGTCCACCTGCGCGGTATCCCGGGCATCAAGAAGACGCTTCTGAAGGAGGGCACGACCTTTAATGTGGACCCGGCCACCGGCGGTATCACCAAGGAGTCGAGTTGGATGGTCGATACAGAGGGCACGGCGCTGCAGCGCATCTTTGTGGGCGTGGTGAACCAGCACGGTGTGAACATCGTGGACTTTGCCAAGACGAGCAGCAACAAGATCCCGGAGATTGTGACGGTGCTCGGGATTGAGGCGGCGCGGCGCAAGCTTCTTTTTGAGCTGCGCGAGGCGTACCTTGCCTACGGCCTCAACATTAACTACCGCCACTACACCATCTTGGTGGACACCATGTGCCAGCGCGGCTACCTGATGGCGGTAAGCCGCACGGGTATCAATCGCAGCGAGACGTCCGGCCCCCTTATGCGGTGCTCCTTTGAGGAGACGGTGAAGGTGCTCATGACGGCGGCTGCCTTTGGTGAGAAGGACCCGGTAAGGGGCGTGTCGGCCAACCTCGTCATGGGTAACCAGGCTCGCATCGGCACGGGCCTGTTTGACTTGATGCTGGACATGGGCAAACTGCAGCATGTGGTCCCGCTTGACAAGGCGACGGAGGGGCGCACGTCCAATGTGTACCACACCGAGGCCTCCGTCGTAGCCGGGTCGTCGGTGCAGGGCCTACACGGCGAACTGCCCTCGTCTGCAATGCACGAGAACAGCTCGGTGGGCATCGGGGCCTCCTCCGTCTACCCGCGTCACGGCGGCGGCGCGGCAGGCGCCGGTCTCTATGCTGGTATGGCGATTGAGGCGAGCCAGGTGCAGTTCAGCAGTGCCCTGCATCCTAGCACAGGGTCTGCCCTGGCCGCATCGAACACGAGCGACTATCAGAGCAGCCTGCGCTTCTCGGGTGCGTCCACCTATGTGGCGTCGCCGAACATGGCTAGCATGAGTGCCCTGGACGCGGAGCTCTCTTCGTATCATTTGCAGTCGGTTGCACCGAGCTACCAGGGAGGCGGCTACGGGCCTCTGCAAGGGAGGATTCCCATGCCTGGAGTGCCGTCCACGGGTGGCAGCGGCCAGCCGTACCTCTTTGAAGCCTCCAACGGCGGTGCTGGTAGTGTTGCGGATGCGTTGAGTGGGGCGGCCAGCTCTCGTGCCAGTGCGCCGTACGATCCGAATCAGCCGTCGCAGGACTTCTCACCGACGGAGGAGCAGGAGGAGCAGTGAGTGCGCACGTCGAGACTCTTCTGCCATCACGGGCTTTTCTTTTTCTTCTCTGTTCGTTGAAGTGCACTGTTCCCGCGTACTTCAGCTTTTTGTTATGCCCGCAGCTGCGGCAAGCTGTTAGCCCGTTCTTTGTGTGTAGTGGCCTGGGCCCGTCTCTGCGGTGGACGTGTTGCGGTCGTTCAGTCTGTCCGTTTTTGTTTTTGTTTTTTCGTTTTCGTTTTCGTTTTTGTTCCATCTTTGGCGCTGTTGTTTCTTTGGTGTTGTCGTTCTAACGCAGGCACTTTTACCGATGGCTGCTGTTGTGCTCGCATGGACAGCGCGTGCTTTTCGGTGCTGTGATGGGCTGTTAACTCTTCCCGAAGGGGTCTCTGATCACCCAGTACATACATGATAAGTGATACGGGAGAGGGCGGCGTAGGCTAGTGGCTCCGCCTTGCCGTCTGCGCTGCTCCGGGACTTTAAATCGATGGGGCGCATTTCCGTCTGTTAGTGCCGTTAGAGTAATGCTTGTTGAGTGGACCGTAGATGAGCTGCTGCCACGAACCAAGCGTGCATCTCGTCTCCCTTTGAGCAACACTCACCACACATCAATCATAGAAAACGCGTTCAATCTAAAAGGTGATCTCAATGGTCTCCGTGCTTTCGCTCCCTGTAAGGTGTGCTGCTCTGAACTCGTGACTGGTTCCTCTCTCTCCTTTCTTTCGTAAATATATGTCTGCATCTTTGTGTGTGTGTGTGTGTGCCCGACGCTTCACAGATTCTTTTTGCCATACCACCATTTCGTTTCCGTAGAGACTTCCGCTACAGCGTTCGTTGTTCTTTGGAGATACGATTTGTGCTTCACTGGTGTTTGAACTGTCGCATCGTGGTCGTTGTTGTTAATTTCCGTCGGGCTCATTGTGCATTTCCTTAACAATGCCCCAGCGGACTGTTTTGGCAGCCCTCGTGGGTGTGCTCATGCTCTGCGTGTGCCTTGCGCGAGCCGAGATCTACTTTCACGAGGAGTTCAACAGTCTCGACGGTTGGGAGCAATCAGAGAGCATTAAGGATTACGGTAAGGTGAAGCTCTCTGCCGGCGAGTTACACGTGGATGCGAAGAAGGAGCAGGGCCTACAACTGTCCGAGAATGCGAAGTTCTACGCCATCTCCAAGAAGCTGCCCAATCCAGTCGACAACGAGGGCAAGGACCTGGTGGTCTCCTTCTCGGTTAAGCACGAGCAGGACCTGAAGTGCGGCGGTGGCTACCTGAAGTTCTTCTCAGAGCTGGACCAGAAGAATTTTAACGGTGATTCGCCCTACTGGCTCATGTTTGGCCCGGACGTCTGTGGCCCGAACAAGCGCGTGCACATCATCCTCAGTCATGACGGAGAGAATCACATGTGGAAGGGCAGCACTCAGCCCGCCATGGACAAGGCCACGCACGTCTACACGCTGCGCATCGCGCCTGACAACACGTACGAACTCTACATGGACGGAGAACGCAAAGCGGAAGGAAGCATCGAAAAGTACTGGGACATTCTCGCCCCGGAGACTATCCCGGACGCGGACGAGAAGAAGCCGGAGGACTGGGTGGACGAACCTACCATGGACGACCCGAATGATAAGAAGCCTGAGGGCTGGACCGATGAGCCGGCCGAAATCCCTGATCCCAGCGCCGTGAAGCCGGAGGATTGGAACGACGAGGAGGACGGCAAGTGGGAGGCACCGAAGATCCTCAACCCTGCCTACAAGGGAGAGTGGAAGCCCAAGAAAATCCCGAACCCTGCCTACAAGGGAGTTTGGGAGCCCAAGAAAATCCCGAACCCGAACTACAAGCCCGAGCCCAACCTCTATAAGGTGCCGGCTCCGCTGCAGTACGTTGGCATCGATGTGTGGCAGGTGGAGGGCGGCAGCATCTTCGATAACATCATCATCGGTGATAACCTGCAGGAGGTGCTGGAGCTGGTCAAAGCTACCTACGGCGTCATGGCTGCGGAGGAGAAGAAAATGATCGACGCGATGGCAGCGAAGAAGGAGGAGGCCGCCAAGGCCGCTGCGAAGGCTGCTGCGGAGGCTGCTGCGGAGGCTTCCAAGGATGAGGAGGAGGGAGAGGGAGAGGAAGACTTGTAGAGCGTGCCCCTGTGCGCGGGGGGGGGGGAGGAAGCACCTGCCGCTCGCCTTTCCGGAAAAAGTAATTATCGAACGCTTGAGCGGGGTGGATTGGTGGGAGATCTCCGCATTCCTTTTCTATTCATTAAAAGTGTTTAGTCTTTTCTGTTTCGTACTCGCTCTTTGTCTTCCAACAGAAATTTGCGAATGGCGGTGCTGCGAGTGAAGGCGCCTGAAATACTGTTGGAGGTCACTTCAAAAACTCATCGATGCACTCAAGCGGAACCTCGCATGTTCCTTTCACGCCTTCTTTGTTTGTCTATGTCCTTCATACTTCAGCCGGTGTTAGGAGAGCGGATGGAGCGCTGAGAGACGTGACAGACTGGAATCAACATGCGTCTTTCCCCCGTAGCGGCCTTCTGGGCTTTTTTAAATACGCCGCCGTGTGGGCGAAGGCCCGGTCGTTTCCGCACTCTCCCTGCCATCATCGCATTGAGTTTCTCGCGTGATTATGAGATCGACTTCGAGTCTTTTGTTTTTTTACACTGAAGAAAGGAAGGAGGCTGGGCTTCTTCGTGGGCTTGTTGACCGCGCTTCTGTAGCGCATCAGAGAAGAAGGCGGACAAACTCAGCGAATTGCTCTCCAACTGTTTATGTGGCTTCTTCACGCTCTTCTTCTTGTTCACGGCATTGTTTCTGTTTTCAATGGTCTTTAAGCGTGCTTCTGTTTGGGCTTTTAATTGTTATTACTACAGTAAAAAAAGGAGTAGAAAGTGACCAACCAAGGTGGAAAAGCGGTGATTTGAAGCGGACGAAGTGCATGCAGTTCTTTAATAGGGTACAACATCCATCGGAGGAATCTGCATGGGTGCACCATGCGCAGCCGAAGCAAAGCCGCCTCTGGGCCTTGTGCGAGCTGACCTCATGGACCTGTAAAACCGGAGTGCGTCTTCTTTCGCCTCGGGGAATGGCCAGCAGAGAAAAGCACAAGGCGCAACGAGATTCTCGACTTCACGCGACAACCTTCCTTTCAATGCAAGGCGAATTCTCTTCCCACACCCTCACCAATCCCTTGGTCGCCTCTCCCCTGTTCTTGCCTCCCTTTCCTCTGCGCCATCGCTGGCTCGATAATCGTACCCCCTCCCCGTGTCCACGGAACGCACACACACACACAAAATTCTTGTAGAAAAACGGTGAGCGAGTGCACAGCGAGAGCGTTGCGTGTGCCGTTAGAAACCGGCGGCACTTTTCGAGCTCTCCTTTTGTTGTTTGCACGGTTTTCCAAGCGGAAACGTAGAACGGCTGCTGATCATTGCCCCCTTTGTGAGCCATGGCCTTCTCGGACGTCCGTCAGAAGGTCTTCCGCATTCCCAGCAGCATTGTGCTGTCGGTGGGCCTCTCGTGGAACTTTGTCGGTGCGGAGCCGGTGGACCTCGACCTCAGCGCTGTGTGCTTTGCCAAAGATGGGCGGTTCCTCGACGTCGTTTTCTTCAACCACCTCTTCCCTGAAGGCACCGACGAGGCGGCGCTGCGATCGCACTACATGGTGGACCCGTACTTCTTGCCCTACATGTTCCTCAGTGGAGACAGCACCATAGGCGGGGAGGAGGAGAATCAGATGCCCGGGCTGGCCCTCGCGGCACGACGATGCCAGCGGCATGAGAGCCGCAGGGCGGGTGGACACCCAAGCGGCAGAAGTGGTCTTTCAACTCGCGACTACACTAGCGCCGCGTCGAACATGTTCAACCGCCTCTACGAGGAGGAACAGCTAGCCGACGTGCAGATGGCCGCGGATGAGGCCATGGGCTACGAGGACGCAGACTACGAGGCCGATGACGGTGCGGAAGACGACAAAAGACGACGATGCCGTCGTCGCCACCGGCAGCACCGCGAGCTATCCGATGAGGTACTCACCTTAGTGATGGCCAAGATCCCTCGAGAGGCTGATGCGATCTTCTTGATGGTAACGAGCTACTCTGGCCAAGACTTCACGCTGCTGTCTCACGCCAAGCTGGTACTGTACAACGAGTCGACAGGCGATCGCGTGGGTGTGATTGACCTTCGGTCGTCAACGGAGAATGGCACGGCGAACTTGGCTGCGATGCTCGTGCGTGTGCCGGGTAGCGAGGATCGTCGCAACGGCAACGACACCGGCAGTGGCCTCGATCTCGTTGCGGGGGAAGTCGGCAGGGAATGGGACCTCCGCGAGCTGAACGTGCGGACCTTCGGCTACACCTTTGTGGACGTTCTCCCCCTCGTTATGGACGTCATGGGGGTGCCCGGGAGCCAGCGCATGGATGTGCTGCAGAACCTGCCCGACTACTCGCTCTCGAAGATCAAGTTGGAGATGGCCTCGTGGACGCTGTCGGATGTCCGCTTCGGCGTCGGCTGGAACGGCGAGCACGACATCGATGCTTTCCTCGTAATGCTCGACGAGAGCAACAACTACGTTGATCACCTCTACCCAAAGAGTGGCAAACTGCGGTCGATGGTGCGAGATCTGGCGCGGCACTCCGGCGACGCTATTTTCGGCTCCATCACCTCCGGTGACGAGGAGTTCATCGACTTGTTGACCTACCGCGTTCCCGAGAATGTAGGCAGCATTGTTATCGGCGCGAACTGGATGGAGTCCTTTGGACCAGCGCGGCACACCTGCCACTCTATCTTTGACGTGCCTGATCTGTACCTGCGCCTGCAGAACCGCACTGTGCTGAACCCGTGCTCGATGGAGCTGGACCGGTGGCCGGTACACCGCGAGGCGCACGACCCCGGCGTGCACGGGCAGATCCCCAACACCTACGATGACGCGTCGAAGAAGGCGCAGCCGGTGCGGACGGTGGTGCTTGGCGCGCTCATCAAGACTGGCACGCAGCCCTTCGTCGCCCTCTTCCCCAACCGTCGCCGCATTGATCAGCACTTTGACAAGCACGGCCGAAGCGGTGCCGCCGCCGTCCCTGCCTCTTCAGTGGACGGACGGGGGCTGAGCCGCGGCACCTCCGTCACTTCCCGTGCCGGCGTCTCGGAGTTTGAGGCGGGTCGCGACGAGGAGGTTCCCCTCTTTGAGTTTGTGCCGATCCATCAGTACGTTCCGGTGGACCCGCGCGAGGGGTTCTCACGGGTCATTCCCTACCTGCAGTGCATGATGGCCTACGCCAAGACGATGGAGCGTGACACCATCGATGCGGCACGCCGCCGCGCCGCGGCGGAGAGCGCCAATCGCGTAAGCCAACAAAACGCGAACTATATGGAGTTGGACAACGTGGAGAACAGCAATAGCGGGATCACTATCGACATAGCAGGCAGCACCACCGAGACGCGCTTTGTTCTTAACAGCGGCAACAACATGGTAGGCTGGGCTCCGACGACCGGCCGCACCGTACGTCGCAGGCCACACGCTAAGACCACCGTGGAGGAGGCTCAGAACCGCGCAGACGACGATAAAGTCACGGCCGCGGCGTTGCGTGATCGCTACGGTCGCATGTGGCATGAGATGAAGCATTTCGACTGCCGCACCGACCTCTTCGCGATTGCCGTGCAGTTCCTCGAGGTGGTGGAGGTGCATCCGCAGATGCCGAACCGCTTTCGATGCCACGGCGAGGTGTGGGTGTTAGGGCAGACGAACTGCGTGGTGCCTGTGCATGGGAGTGTCTCCATATTCGATAACAAGCCGTACCGGTCCCCTCCGCTCCTAGAAAACACGAAGATGTTGTGGAGCGATGCTGCGACGGCGAACAGCACCGCCGGCTGCGGCTACTTTGTGGTGCGCAAATACGACCGCCTGCGTGTGATGCTCTTCGAGACGGCCTCCATCGGCATCGCGGACTTGGACCTGATGTCGATGGACGCTTTGTGGGAGGGTGAGGAGAAGCGCCACGGCAGTCTGTCGGATCGCTTCAACACTGTGGAGTGCAACGTGCGTCTTGACGGCGGCGCAGACACGGGCGCGACGGCCTACAGTGGCGAGGTTCGTCTGCGGGTGTCGCGGGTGCCGGTGAAAGCGGCGATGGCGCGGCTCCAGCGGCAGGTGGACAGGGAGAACGAGAAACGGGAGCGGGTGAGGGAGCTACGTAACCGCCACGACAGTCAGCACTACAACCGCACTTACCACCCCTGCGCGATCATGTAGAAAACGGCAGGGCTTAAAAAAAAAAATGTCCATTTCCCCTTCCGTTCTTGCTGTTTGCATGCACGGCATGCGTGAGAAGTGCTGGTGGCGCTGCTCTGAACAGTTGGCCCTCGAGAGCTGTTCCCTGCGTCCATCTGTGTAGGGCCGCTCTCTCTCTCCTCTCCCACTTCGTGCAGCGTCTAACCGGAGGCGCAGGAAGGCGTTGCCCTTTCAATTTTTTAAGGACCGCTACGTAGAGGCCGTAGGGCAGACGCCGAGAAGGTCTCGTTTGTTCTTTGCTATTCCTTTCTCTCTTTTTTTTTTTTGCGTTGTACCGTAGTGAGAGCCGGCCCTGCTGGTGCTGGTGCTTGGGAAGTTTGGGCATCGCAAAGGTGCACGTGAAGGTTTAGTTTTCGGGGCTTCCCTCTCCTGCATTTCTATGGACGTGCTCTGTCGCTTTAGGATGCCGCGTCGCAGGGGTGATGGCCGCAATTCGGTTTGTTATATGCTGCACATGTTCGCATGTGCGCAGTTCATTGTCGTTGTGTTTCCCCATTGATTTCTTTTCTCCTTCTATTCTTGATTTCATAGTATTACATTAGAGGCGCACTTCCCTTTTGCTTTTGTTTCTGGCTTTTCCTTGTGCGTTGGATGCGTCTGTTTGAAACGGAATCCGCCGCGCATCTGAAATAGAAAATGCGTGTGGCGGCTCGTCGCTGTGACACGCATTCAACAGCGAGCTGCAGTGTGTTCGCTTTCCGAGCGCTTGTTACTTTCTTTGTTTCAGGCTGCGATGCTTCACTTCATATGCTTTAGTTTTTGTTTTCTCTCCAGACAGTACGACGTAGTGAAACCCGCAACGCTTGCTGCCCGCTGCGCCGCTCACCGTGCCTGTTTCTAGCAGTGACCTTGGGAATGATGCAGCACCACTGCCTTGTCATGCAAAAGAGCTTTCTCCTCGTCTTATTACTGTCGCATACAGGTGCACAACCACTGTAGCACGTTCTTGTGAAGGGAGATAGCCCCCCCCCTCTTACCTCTCTCTCTGACCACCATGTTTGCTATGTTCTTTCTTTTGCCCCTTTGCGTGCAGCTACGCGATTTGTGGATCATCACACACACGCATACACCGCAGTCACACCGCCTTCGTGCCCCCCTCTCGCTCTCTTCCACAAACTTCCTCGTCTTCCTTCTCATATATATATATATATTCTAGCAGCAACCTCCCAAAGGACGCTTAATCATGTCAGATCCGGTGGACATCAAGTTAGACCTGGAGAAGGAGTGCCTGGCGAACGAGTGCATAAAGAAGGTGAATGCATACAACGGCTGCCTGGAGCGCATCCAGTCCGTGGACCCGGAGAAGGAGCCTCATTGCTACCCTCAGTACTTCGATATCGTGCACTGCGTCGACGTGTGCGTCGACCCGAAGTTGTGGCCCACGCTGAAGTAGACACGATCACTGTAGGCCAGTCAGGGGAACCACCAGATGTGGTGTCTACGTATTATCTCCTTGTGGCTCATAATGTGGCGCGGACTCGAGTGAGGCGTGTGGGAGGCCATTGTGCCAAGCGGAGAGAGGAGGCGGGAGCGTTCGTAGGGAGGTCTTTGCTGCGCCACCGATCTCGTTGCGACGTTGCGGCTGTCTTGGAGAGTGGAGGTCGCAAGCAGCGGCTCTGAGTGGGCGGTACATGGATGTGCGGTGGCTTTCCATAGGAGTGCTTGTAGTGCACTTTATGCGACGCGCTTGAGGGACGTCGTCTCTCTCTGTTATTGTCCTTTCCGTTGTTTAACATCTCAGGCTTTTGTTTATTTTTTTACTTAGTAACTTAGGTAGCACATAGAGGAAGGTGTCCAAACTAACGCTGAATCGTACGAAGAATCGCTGGTGGGTTGCAGAACCCGCGACCCGCTGACTTGCTGCCTTGAGACGGGTGGCAAAGGTCTCTCATAAGTTGAACGGCGCAGCGTCCGAGCAGCAACAACGGTGGTTTTGGGCTACAAAACAGTGGCCGGTGGGTACCTGGCAATTCAGGGCAGACGTACGCGAAGTGCCGTTTTCTTTTGGTGATGCATCGTGCGGTGCTCATCGTGAAGCCCCCCTTTCC
Organism: Leptomonas seymouri; assembly: GCA_001299535.1. Classification (NCBI taxonomy): domain Eukaryota; phylum Euglenozoa; class Kinetoplastea; order Trypanosomatida; family Trypanosomatidae; genus Leptomonas; species Leptomonas seymouri. The sequence continues at coordinate 30,541 of LJSK01000221.1, forward strand.
CTTTCCGCTTCTTCGTATTTTTCGTCCTCTTGCTTTCACGTTGCGCTCGAAACGCCAACGGGAGCTTCTCTGCTCGCGCCCTCTCCTCAATTCGCTTTGTTGGGCGAACACAGAGTTACGTCCACTCCTATTGTTCTTTTCGTTTCTCATCTGCGCCGCATCCCACGTGCCCTCAGAACCCAAGCGCATGCTACTCTTTCTCTTTTACGGGACGTCCATTCCATCAGCCGGGTCACCCGTACTGCATGCGTGTTTTTGTTAATGGTTTGGCAGCATTTTAATGGACTGTGCGCAGTTGCCCGTGTAGACGTTGGACGCTTCTGCTGGATGCTTAGGCACGTGCGGCTTTTGAAGTCGGCCGTGCCACTCTCTACTAGCCCACAGGCATACAAGTGTTGCACGTAGACGTGCTGGCTTTTCTTTAAATATATCCTTGGCGAACCGCATGTGCCTGTGCATACTCTGTGAGCCATTTCATCGGCGTCATCTCACCGCTTTGATCACTGCTGCGTCTGTATGCTGGTCTTTGGCCACCTGTGTGTAGCTTCTCCGTATAAGCAGTTGTTGACCGCGGCGATCTTGACGAGTCGCCGCCGCGCCAACTGCTCTTAGCAGTGCTGTGCAGTACTTTCGCTTCTGCACCTTTTTTCGCGTTCTGTAAACCGGTTTCGAATCCGGGGCCGACGACTGGCAGTGACGAGAGCGATCTGCCGTTTCTTCTTTTATTTCTCCGTCTATATAATAACGAAGACGATAAGAAGCGTTTTCACAAGCCGTTTCATACTCGAGTCGCATCCGCGTCTCTTCCACCTGCTGCCCTCAGGCTGGCCTTTAAACCCCTCTCTTACCTACCACCGCCACGGCAGCTGACCTCCTTCGTTCATGCACTACTTCTTTTTGGAGAAGCAGAGCAACCTCACCCTGCGATGGAAGGTACGACAGGTCGCCTTCGATGCCAAGTACCGCTACCTGTACTACTCCAAGCCGCTGAGCAGCACCGACATTGAGGATGTGATGATGAGGAGCCAAGAGGCGGAGGCGGGCGCTTCAGCAGTGGGGCACAGCGGTTTCGCATCCTCGACCGCGCCAAGTGGCACCTCAAGCCGTAAGGTGAAGTGGAGTGGAAAAGTAAAGGTCACCCAGCTGCGCTACGCCGCGGATGAGTACATCGTCCCGCCCATCAGCGACGACTTCAATGAGGGGATTTTGCTCACGTTAATCGTCGTCGGCTACGAGCGCTCGCTGGACCGCCGCCCGCGCTGGGGGATGGGCAGCGCCAGCAACTCCTCTGAAAGAAGCCTCTCCCACCGCAGCAACGCCTCATGCTTCCACAGCATGTCTTTACTTAGCTCTATGCGGCATGACAGCGAGCTGGATGTGGAGGGGGACGACGCGGCGACCTCGTCTGCGGTGCAGCCGCTATTGATCAACGCAGACACCGACGTGCCGGAGCCGGAGCTGCCGTCGGGCTTCATTCATATGCCTAGTTACCCGGTGAACGAGTCCCTCGACGAGGACTTTGAGGACGAGGACGAGAACATGTTCCGCGATATCGACCTAGTGCCAGATGACGAAGAAGACGAGGAGACTTCGGTGGCCGCATCAGAGGGCGAGACAGAGGCCAGCGAAGAGGAGGCGGAGGAGGAGGACGAGGACGACGTCGCCCTCAACTCACCGCCCTCCAGCCCAACGGAGAGCGCACAGAGCGGGTACAGTTTCTTCAGTCGCCGACGGCGCGTGGTGGGCGGTGGCCGTGCTAGTGCCATGAGGGATGAGAAAACAGTTCAGCTGCAGTTTCGTGCGGCGAATTACGACGTTTTCCGTATTGTGAGCCTGCGCGTGCGACAAGCGTTGGTGCGGCACGGGCTCTGTGGCCCGCTGCACGCCGGACTGCCTCCGTATGACCCGCGCAACGGCATTGCCCTGGCCACTGTTCCGCTTCACCTGCGCCACGCCTTCCGCCGGTTGAATGACGTGGTGTTCTACTCACTCCAGGTTGGTCACGTTGTCTATGTCCGCCAGCAGCGTGAGGTGCGGGGGATGGAGGGTTACCTGTGTATCACTCACGACTCCATTTTGCTTCTGCAACTGGACGGCAAGTGCCCGCGTTGGCTGGATCTGGAAGACATCGTCGGGGTGCAGTACGTGCTGCGTGGCAGCCACTCCTTTATCTCTATCCGAGCCGCGAAGCCCTACCCCGACTTTGTGTTTATCCCCATCGTCCCGAGCTACCCGCCAAACTCTACGTTTGACTCCGAGGAGTGCGTGGAGGGGATCGTGAGCATGGTGCGGCGCCTCCTCATGCAGCGTCTACGCGCCGGTGAGGAGGTGGCGCTGGCGCCGGTCTCAAGTCGGTGCGCCTCCGTGCACACTGCAGAGGACACTGACGAGTACGATCTTCTCTGCCACATCCACAACCTGTCGACGCAGTACACGGACGTGTTCAAGTACATCGCGCGGGAGCAGAGCACCGGAGCGACTCCGCTGCGCTGGCGCTGGGACAATTCCAAGACACCGACCCACTTTACCTTCAAGCGGGACCTCTATCAGGCCCTGGAGAGGGAGGAGGGTGAGGACACAGAAGAAGACGACGAGACGTCGCCGTCGCGTTCGCAACGGCGGCACCTCCTGGCGCCGTCTTCGCACGCGCACATGGGAGAGGCGATGCTGCCCTCCCGGCAGCAGCAGCATTTAAGCAACGGCGTGCCCGCAGGTGGCTTATATAAGGCGACGCCGATGTCCCGCTGGCCGGAGCGCTATGCGGGCACACTGTCTGCGGTGTCTTCCTCCTGTGGCACCACCACGCAACGGGCGGACCCCTTCTCCCATCGGAGCTCTCTGGATTCCAATGCGAGCTTCTTGCCAGCGACCATGACGCAGTTGATGGCGCTGCCCTCGCGTGGGGCGGAGCTGCGGGCGAAGCAGCGATTGCAGGTGACGCGCACGGACCGCCGTAACGCGAGTCCAGCGCGGGCCGTCGACACGTCTTGTGGTGCTGCTGATGATGGCAGCGCGAGTGGGACAACCTGCGCTTCTGCAGGCGGTGCAGGCGACGATGCGACTGTACAGCCACAGCAAGCGAAGGCCTCGATTGCGACATCCAGCATGGGCACGATTCGTAACTCGCCCCCATCTACAGCGACACCACCATGCGGCGCACCACCCGGAATCCGCACCACGACGGTGTCCTCGTTGTCCTCGTTGCGACAGAGAAGTGCAGGCACGCCTCCACCTTCTCAAGTGGCGAGTGGTCTTCCAGCTACCGCTAGTAGTACAAAGACTGCTGTGAATTCGTTTCCGCAGGGTAGTCCAGGAATCAGCGGTCAGCGAACGGCTGAGCCGCCATACGATGGTGACAACGGGAACATTCTAAACGCCGCAGCGGGCAGCGTATTGTCTCAGCGTTCGCCGTCCTCTCGCCCCAACACCTACGGCCTCGTCCCCTCGCAGCACCACACCGACCCCAGCGGGTTCGACTACTGGTTCACCACTGCCGCCCCGAATGTGCCGCCGGTGGCCACGGCCCCCAAGGGGGTGCAGCTCAGCGACATTCACTCCTCCATGCTGCAGCAGGCCGGTGAGCGCGATCCGGCGTTGCCCTGCCCGTTGACAAACACCTTTGGGCGACCCACTGCTGCAGCGGCAACACCGAGCGTACACGGTTCAGCGTTCCTCGGCAATGCTTCCACCGCTGCTGCCAGCGGCGGTCGAAACAGCTTGGGGGGCGTGAGCGCGATGGCGAACACCGGATCTCTGGGGCCCGTGCCAAATATCTCGATGGGCAGCGAACTTGGCGCTAGCGCCGCGGCCAGCAGCTCCACCAGGGGCGGTAAGTGCTCCTCGGCTGGCCAGCGGGGGAGCCTGACGAACGGCAGCCAGTCGCCTCAGGAGGTGACGCACACAACGGAAAATGTGGTAGAGGAGGACGAGGAGAGTGACGAGGACTTTGACAGTGAAGATATGGAGGACATGCTGCAGCGGCCTGAGTCGCGAGGACTGCAACCGACACATGAGCACGCTGCGCTGCCGTCCCTGCCGGCGGTGGACAGCGGTGTTGTTGCAGCGGCTGCGGCAGCAGGTGTCGGCGGCACCCCTGGCGCGGGTACGGTACCGATAGAGACTCCGGGGTTCGTGCAAGTGGCGGAGGGCATTGTTACTCCGGAGGTGCTGACCGCTGACCTGTTGCCTGGCTTTCGCCAGCGGGATGCTGATCAGCATAGTGAGGCGGCGTCAGCACCCTCGCCCAGCTTACAGGCTCGGCCGGACATGGTCGCGTTCATCCCGCCGGCGGTGCTGCCGAAGTGAGGGCTATTCCTTTTTCTTTTTTCTTCTGGAAGGACCTTCTATAGGATGCGCCGTACGTGCGGCAATTGAGATTTCTATTTTAAGTCTCTTGTTGATGTGAAGCAGCAGCTGTATTGATGGTGTCTGATGAGCGTCGCAGCGCCGCTCGTTGCTTTTTCCTCCTTCTTTATGTTGACGGTGAAGGAGTTCACTGTGTACTGCGCTGCGGATGGAGCTGTGACTTGGTGTTTGTCAGGTCCCTGCTGTGGAAGGTTATCTACGCTCAGGCGATTCGCGAGTGGCCTAAGGATACGGTGATGTACGGGGTGACGATGGGCACGGGTAACTTCTCCCCTTCCCTTCCTTTTCTTTGCTTCGCATTCAGCGTTCTCTGTCAGTGCTTTTTCCGTGTATTACTGTTGCCACCGTGAAGCCTCAAAAATGCTGCTCTATTATCCAGGACGTTGCTCCTGAGCATATTGGAAACGAACGCGTGTGCCGTGCAGGAATCGCCAAACCATGGCATCTGCATTCCTTCTGTGGGGCCAAGGTTTCAAGCCATTACGACGCTCGTAAGGAAGTTCTCCAGCTCTGCCGACACACGCTCCACTGTGCAGCAGGGACGTGCGCCTCATCGTATCTGTGTTCGCTGTCCTTCTCTGCGCTCCGATCTCGCTCCCTTCGACGCCTACCTTGAAGCACTCTTCCCCCTCCCCTCTCTGCAGTTCGTTTTCTTCGTTTGTTTATTTTGATATTTGGCTCTGACTCTGCGGTGCGGTGCTGCGCAGCTACTCGGCCTTTTGATGCACCTTTTTTGTTTCTCCTAAGTTCTTCGAGAATCTCTTCTTGACTCCGTTGCACGCTCCCGCTGCGTCTCATTTGCCGTTCCCTGTTTCGTGCTTCGTGGGGCCACGCGAGTGGGTGCTCGCTTCTTCTATCTTATTTCTATTGGACGCACACCTGTGATTGAACAGCGTTGCTGCGACGGCCACTGGTGCCGACTTCGCGTCTGTACCACCTACAGCGCACTGCTTCCACCCTTCCCCTATATCCTTTGGCACAGGCTCACACAGGCATATTCAGGTATCCACACCCAGAGGCCCCTACGCACTGCCCCCAATGTTCTTCACGTACGCAGAGAAACAGGGCAACGTCTTCTTTGACGGGTGGCAGATGCGCCAAGTGGCCTTCGACACCATGCGGCGCCATCTCTACTACTCCAACGGCGTCACACCGGAGAAGATCGCCTACCCAAATGCAAACGATAACCCCTTCCCGAGTGCCGTCCCAGAGGACTCCTACACGGACGGCGAAGACTCCGTTATGAGTCTTGCCACCACCGGCGACAACCCGACCGTTTCGCATATCAATGTTCGCCCCCCTCTCTCGCCAATCAGTCAGCAGCGCCGCTTTACCGAGGCGCCACCGCCGCCCAACAATCCAGAAGACGTTCAGTGGCGGAAGAAGATTAAGGTAGACATGATTGTGCTTGTAGGCAAGGAGCACACCTTTCTCTTGGAGGACAGCCACTTGAAGGAGACGGATCTGTTTCAGGTGGAGATCCACGGAGAGGTACGGCCTCTGGCAGCGGGGGAGACACCTTCGCCGGGTCCGCTGCTGACGCCATCTTCAGGGCTGTCGGGCATGCCGGAGCGCTTCACCGTCGAAAACGATGAGTTCATTCGCGATCAGTTCTTCTTACGTGAGCTGTACGAGGCCCTGCGAGATCAGTTTGCGAACCTCCGCATGGAGCGGGAGAGGGCAGAGCTGGCGAGTGGGCAGCCCGTCTTGCCGCCAAGTGCACGCCGCACGCAGACGCTCGAATCGCCACGGGCAAAAGGCGGTACGGTGTACCGTGGAAGTCGCACCAAGGTGGTCTTCCGCATGCGCACCGAGTACGAGTTCCGCCGCTTCTGGTACGTGGTGCAGACTGTGCTGGGCTACGACAAGCTAAGTGCGCGGCCCTATCGTGGGCTGCCCCCCTACGACCCACGCAACGGGATCATCTTCTCCATGATCCCTATGTGTGTGTGGCACATCTTCAAAGCACTAGACAAGGCCGTCTTCTATACCTTCCTGCGTGGGGATCTAGTGGGCCGTAACGCGTCGGACGGGCTCTGCGTGGCACTGCGCGGCGCCTACCTCTGCATCACTCACGACACCGTACTCGTTATGCGCGACACGGGCAACATCCCTCGCTGGATTAAACTGCAGCAAGTACGCGAGTTTCACTACAACACTGTGAACAGCCGCCCCTTTGTGGCCTTCCTCTCCGATCCGGGTGCGCCGGACATTATCTTCCTCCCCCAGCCGCCCATCTACGGCCCGGACGCGATCCGCCGCTTCAGTCCGTCGCTTGAGGTGCTACGCCTACACCACGTCATGCACGAGACATGCTTCGCTTCTCTTGAGATCCGCCGTGTGATCGACTTTCAGGAAATTCCGGAGATGTCTGTACGTGGCTTTGTCGCGCGCTACGAGCGGGAAACGGGCCGACACTTAGACTTCGATCCTGCTGTCGGCTACTCTGGCGCGCTGAGCTGCCCGTTGCCGAAGGAGCAACTTGCACAGGTCTGGCGGGAGGTGCAGGGCATCTACGCATCGCGCGACCCCGTCGTGGTGAGCCAAGCCGCCATTCCGCTGTACCAGAACAACACAAATGACACGGACCTCACACCGGAGCAGCTAGAGACGCTCTCGCGCCGTCTCGCACGGGAGCGGTCCAGCCGAGATGATATTGTGGGTCTATCCTTCGAAGAGGCCCACCGCATTCCGGTGGAAACGCGCATCGGTGTCGGTCGCAGACACGCAACGACGTCCCCGTTGCCGCGCCGCCGGAGCAACACGAACTTCGGCCCCGCCACGGAGCGGCACCACGCCGACCCCCAGTCCAATACTTCGTCTTCCCCGATGTCGCGCGGCAGCGGAGGACGTGAGGCGCCTCCCTCACGCCTGCCTCGAATCAGCACGGCCATGGCAGAGTTGCAGGGGGAGGCTCATTCGCACCATAATCACAGCCTTGCCCTCACAAATACCGATGACCGCAACGACAACTCTGCGGTGGCCGACTCTCCTCGTTCATCTGGAAGCGCGAGCCCCACCTCCTCCCCGGCCGAAGCGGCAGACCACAACAATAACGACGCCAGCAACAGCAACGCGTATGCATTGCCTTCGTCGAGCCGCCGTAGTCGAGCCGTAGCCACTAGAAGTCCAGCTGCTGCAGAAGAAACAACAGGGCCAGCGGCAGAATCTGCAGCCGCTACCCCCACCTCTGTCATAACTCCAGCAAGCACCAGCAGGCCGCAGATCCCTGCGAACCGCCTCGAGACCCCGCAGCTCGGCACCGACAATCCCGGCTTATCCGCAGCCTTTGGCCACACACCTGCCATGGGCGCCTCGCCTGGGGTGGGCAACGGGAGCTTCACGAGCAGCTGCTATGGCGCGTGCAGTGTACAGTACCAGGTGCCCGGTGCACGCTACTTGACCGCGGACGAGCTCAAGAAGGCGGGAATGAGCGTGGCGGTGGACCACCATGCGGTGCTGATGAGCCAAACTCCTCTTGGGCCTGATGCAGCTGCACACGCCTTCTTGACGAACGCGGAGATGAACGTGGAGGAGATTGTCAACAAGAGCATCACAGCAATGCAGGCCGCGGCACACCTGCCAGATCGTCGCGAGCCGCCCGGTAGCTGTAAAGATTCAAAATTGGGCTCTTCGCTGGCGAAGCTGGTGCACTCACTCCCAGAAAAGCGCCCCCCCGCCTCCGCCAAGCCGGCGACGAAGAATAGTAACACATCGGTAGAGACATAGGGGTTTTGCATTGCTGCCGTTCACACTCCATCGGAGACGGCAGTCGATGTCTGCTTGAGCGGCAGGTGATGGTGCGTCTCATGTGCCTTCGCGAGAAATGCTGCTCCGTCTGGTATGTCTGACCAAGGCGCTGTTCATGAACGTTGCTTGCGATAGAGAAAACGGGTATCTGTTTACCTCTCTTGTGCGTTAAGGAAACGCCGATTTCTTTTTTCTTTTTGACTTGTTGACGTGTTGAGTGTGTGTGCTTGTCTTGCTTTTGTGCTGTGGTGCTCTCGCAATTTGCCTGTGCAGGCCGTGTTTGCTTTTTGTCTCTGCTAAGCCTCTGTATTTCTCCTGTTTTGAGTTTTCCGATGCACACGTAACCTCTAATGAAGAGCACAACTGCCGCTGCGGCACCTAGCCGCTGTGATTTCTACGGATCTGATTTGTTGGCTTTTTTGAATTTCTCTTTTTACTTCCTCTTAATTAGTTTCTTGCGGGTGATTGTCTCTATGGAACCCACCACGCTTGAACGATACTACTCTGCCCTCCACGCGGCTGTGCGATGTGGATAGCCGACCGCAATGCTGCACGAGCTTCCTTCGTGTCGCTGCTTCTTTCTGGGGTAGTCGTTCAAGAAGCAAGCCCAGCTTGCCTTCTTTTTGCTTTCTTTCTCGTGGCGGGATGCGAACGACGTCGCGTGCTGTTGACAACGCAGATGATGTACAGGGCCCATCTTTACTTCACCAATTGCCCTCCTCTCCTCCACACAGAGGAATAACCGTTTTTGGAAGTACACTGCGCTCGTGCCAGTAGAAGGGATGAGAAGAACAGAATGCAAACTTGACGGGAACGTGTGACGTGCGGGACGACCCATATAATAGCTTCAGCAGGATCAGCTGCAGCGCAGGAGCGTAAGAACCTCCGGTTTGTGTATTTTCACGCCTGCAATGCCCTTCTGCTGGAATGGCTCACCTTTAACGAGGAGCTGCAGGCGTCATGTTCCCTTATTCGTGGAACCACAGCTACTCAACTTCTCTCTCCCCTTTTCCTTTCTTAGTTGTTCCCTCTCTCTGCTTCCCTTCGTATGCTTGATAAACGCAGGCGTTGAGCTCTTGCGTTGTCACGTGCGCCGTTGCGACGGACTCGGATCAACAAGCCGCTTCCTTCGTCTGAAGTGCTCCGTTTCGGCCCGTCAGGGGTGCAGCCCCCCTTTCTTTTTGTTCTTTGTTCCTTCCTGTGGTTCTTCGTTTTCACGCTGGCCCGCAAGCCTACTGCGTTGCCCACGCTGCTCCCACGACAGCACACGCGCCGCTCTCAGTCACTCTTTGTTGGCTCCGCTTGGCGCTTGCTGCGATCTGCCGAACGCGTACGCTCCCTACGGGCCCTAAGGAGCAGTCGCTCAGCATCACCGCTCGCCGCTTCTCTCGCACCTTTACACGCAGCGGTGCTGCACACCAGCAGCAAGTATTTGTGCTCTCTGACTGCCTGGCGGTCGCATTCATGCACGGCTGAACATCCTACGAGTTGCCCAGTGCATCGCTCTTTCTATAGGTGAACTTTGGGAGTTGTTTTCTTTTCTTTTCGCTTGCTGAGTCGAAGTGTTGTCGCCACCTTTGGAGCTGACTTGCTTCTCGTGCCTCCCGTTTCTCTCATCGAGAAGATTTTCTACCTGCACCCAACACGCCATGTTCTACTCGTACGCTGAGAAGCAAGGCGGTGGCTTCTTTGGAAGCTGGCAGATCCGACAGGTTGCCTTTGACACCACTCGGCGCTACCTACACTACTCCGAGCCCACAAGAGATATGTTTCCCATTGCTCATAGCGACGCGAGCTTGAGTGTCACTGCAGCTGTAGATGAGAACAACAACAGCACCACCACCGCTTCATCGCCGTCTTCGAGCGTAACAAACAGACGGAGCTCAGCCGCTGCTCCGGGGACGGCGATCGATTCTGTCTGCTCACCTTCTGCGCTGGTGTGGAAGAAGAAGATGAAGGTGACAGCGGTCGTCCCCATTGCCGTGCGCGCGGGCTTTGCACATCGGTCCGTTGACGAGCGCGATTTGTATCAGCTGGAGATCAGGGGCGAGTCCCGTCCCTTAGCCACAGGCGAGTACCCGCCTGCCGGACCGTTGCTCTGTCCATCGGCGGGGCTCTCCGCGCTGGAGCGTGCACGGTGCAATGCCAGCAACGAGGCATACATCCGCGATCCCTTTTTTCTGAAGGAGTTGTTCGACGCTTTGCGAGATCAGTTTGAGGAGATGACAAAGGCAAAAGTACGCGCCGCGGCCTCTGCTGCGGAAGGTGGCCGGAGCGATGAAGGCAGAGCAGAGCCGATCGATTTTGGAATGCAAACGCTGGTCAGCCCACGAAGGCAAAAGACGGAGACGGGAGTACACGAGGCTATTGTGCCGGTGCGGGTGGTGCTGCGCTGCCGTGATGAGCGCGAGTTTCGCCGGCTCTGGTACGTTGTGCAAACTGTGCTGGGCTACGACAAGTTAATTGTCCGCCCCTATCGTGGGCTGCCCCCCTACGACCCACGCAACGGCGTTGCCTTTGCGCACATCCCCATGGCTGTGTGGCACATCTTTAAAGCACTAGACAAGGCCGTCTTCTACACGTTCATGCGAGGCAACTTTTACGTACTCGAGGGCTCCAGCGATGCGGTCTCAGATGGCGGTGGTGTGCGATCGCGAGGACCTGCAGTGCCGAGGCTTAAACGGGTACTAGAGGGCGCCTACCTCTGCATTACCCACGACTCCGTACTCTGCATGCGGGAGTCGGGCAACATTCCTCGCTGGCTTCGGCTGGCCGAGGTGCAGGAGTTCCACTGGGGCGTCGTCTCCAAGGACGGAGGTGGGGCCAAGGTGACGCCGTTCTGCGTATTTCTTTCTGATGCCCCCATCCCCGACCTCTTCTTTGAGCCGACGGCGCCGGTGTTTGGCGCGGATGCCATTGCCGCCTACGACCCGATTGTCGATGTGAGCCGCATTGCGCGCGTAATCCACGACACCTGCTTTGCCTCCTTCAGCGCACGCCGTGTCATTCGCATCAAATCTGTCCAGGATGCGTCCCTTGAGGCCTATGTAGCACGTACACTACGGGAGGGAAACCGTCTGCCTGGCCTGCAGACTGGCGACGTCTACAACAGCACCCTCAGCTGCCCACTCCCGAAGGAGCAGCTGGCCGTGGTGTGGCAGCAGGTGCAGTCGGAGCTGCTCGAGCGCGGCAACATGGCGAATCGGGCCGCCATCCCTATTTACCGCACAAATGCTCGCGATGTCGAACTCTCAGAGGATCAACTGTCCGCTGTCGAGCGTGAGTTGGATGAGGAGCGGGAGCGGCGTGATGACGTCGTAGGTATGCCGCTGGAGCGCGCACGGCAACTTGAGCGGCGTCGTCTGGCTGCAGTGGAGAGCGCCAACGCGCGCCACACTCGATCGCGCCACCGCGACGTGAACGCTGACATTGATGATGGACCTCGTGCTTCCGCATCTGCCGCAGATCAGCTGCCAAATAGCTCACTAAGTAGATCTGGTAACAGAGCAGCAGTTTCTACAACTCCCACTGCAACACAGGTCATGCCCTTGACCATGGAGCTTTTGCAGACGCCGCAGCTGCAGGGGCGGTTTGCGGCTACCGTTACCCAGCCCCAGCAGGGAGGCGGCGCACGCAGTGCCGTTGGCAGCAGAGGCGAGCAGAGCAGCCGAAGTAGCCCCGATGAGTCGACCGCGGCGGCGAGCGAATACTCTGGCTACCTCGTCCGCGGCGCGCGGTACCTGACGCTGGAGGAGTGGCAGAACAGCGGTTACGGATCTCCAAGCTCACCTCGGTCTGCTGCTCCCGGGGCAGCGAGCATAGCCGCTGGTGCTGCACCCGTATTCCCTGTGCCGAGTGTCGCGGCACCAGGTGCATCAGGCGGGAATCCAGCTCCAAGTCCTCCTTTGTCGTGCAGGGAAAGTGATGCTTCAGATGCAGACTCAGGGAGGGGCAGTGGGCAGGGCTTGGAGAGGATCACCGACGCCCCGGAGAGAGGTGAAGCGCGGTACGGCATCACTGAGGAGCGCACTGTCAACGAGATTGTGGGCCACAGTATGGCGGCGTTAGGTTGCAGCCGCACCGACCACAATCTTACGGACGATAAGAAGTAATCATTGGTAGAGACGCCGGATCTTCATTTCTTGTTGTTCTGTGGGTGCCTTCAATGTATATGCTGTATTCGTTTCAACGGTGCGGAGGTGCACGCTAGAGTTGATCCGGAGGATTATGTGTTTGAGCAACCGGAGCTACGGTGCTCAATGGACCATCGACGCATAGCAAAGCAGATAGCCGTCTAATCGAAGCAATACACCCCTACCACCAGCGAGGAGATCTCAAAAGTTTTTCCCTTTGTTGCTATCGATGTGCTGTTCTTCGAAGCTCAGCTTTGTGCGCGGTGTTTCCGCGTAGCACGCCGTCTTTACTTCGTTGTTTGCTGGTCTCTCTTCTCTGTCATTCTTCTTCGATCCTCCTTATTACTCACTGCGTAAACCGAGCGCACTAGCCATTGTTGTATTATCTCTCCTGCTTACCCCAGCAGACATCGAGTCGGGCCGCGTTTAGGGATCAACTTGTGGTGCTGGCAGGGTCGCCAAAATTGGTACGGCGTAGTCTTGCCGGTGCTTCACAACGGCTCCTGCCTTTAGACCGACTACGCACGCACACACACACGGCTCGTATCTTACTTTGGCTTCCTATTGCCATCGCCGGCTTCATTATTTGTTTATTTTCATTGTTTTTTGACGTCTTCGCCGTATTGGGTGGAGCCACGTAAAGACACGCGATGCATATCATCCTTTTCCTTCTCTACTGAAGCTATGCGTACTCGTCTCGCCGCAGTGGCGCTTTTCTGGGGAGTTGTGGTGCTCTCTTGCAGCTTCCCTGTATCCGCCGTCACCATACTGGACTACACGGTTACCTCCATAACGGCTTCTGAACGCGCATCTCTGCCTCCTGATCACTGGGCTCACTACGCAACTCAATGCGACTCAAAAGCTAACGCTCGCATCATTCCGTTAGTAAAGTCTCTCAACAGCGTGTTTGTCAACATATCCGCCTCCGGTATGCGTGTACCCTTCTACGCGTGGAACAGCACCCCCTTTCACCTGAACTCCATCGGCTTCCTCTCGCCGACATGGTACGGCATGTGCGACGGGTACTGCGTGAGGGATTTCTTTTCGACTATCAAAGGGAACTACGGCTTCTCGGACAACACCTCGATTTTCTACGACGGAGGCGGCGACTGGCCCATGATCGCCTTTTACTTGGCCCCCTTTGAAACCACGAATATCAACCCCGCGCGAAGCTTTATCCTGACAGAGGAGCACTTCGATTCGAGCAAATTGTCAGACACCAGAAGAGCCGACGCACCAATTCCATCGCACACGCTGGTGGAGTATTGCAACGTGCCGCTGCAGGGTGCGCCGTGGTCTGCGGCGGGTCTGACCGCGCAGGTGGCGGTGTACGCCAACGGGACGATTGTGATGCGGTACAAGCGCCTCCCTGCGGGACTGCCGGGCGACATGTGGAGCACCGGGCTGATCTACTCCAAGACGCTGCGCAAGGTGGTGGCGACGCCGAGTGTGGAGAACGGGATCGTTGCGTACCGATTCGACCCGGTGTACGACCCGTGCGACGGTGCGGCGACTGCGGCTGCGTGCGGTGCGATGAGCGTCCCGACTGGCGCTGCTCCTGCTGCTGGTGCGGGTGTGGACTGCGTGTGGTGCCCGTCGACGTCTGCGTGCGCGTCCCGCGCGCTCGTGGCGGAGGTGTGCCCGCGCGGCCAGTGGGCGATGCGTGCCGATGAGGCCGGCGCCAACGCGCAGAGGTTCTACGCCGTGACCGTGGACTTGACACCAACTCCGCTGGCGGATCTCGATTCCTTGGAGGATGTCGAGCATCAGCCTGTGATGTACGGGAAAGTTATGTTTCGCCGTGCCATTACCATTTTTAACACCATGCATAGAACTTTTCCGAGGTGCTTTCCCGGCTGCTCCTGCTCCATAAACTTTCCGGACCCTGAATGCCCGATGCTACAGAATACATGTCCTGATGGATCGTACATATACCGAATACTCGCCTTGGAGTCTACCTTTGAATTCAGCAACCGCGTTGCCTACACACAGAAGGTGCTTGGGCTGCGAAGCTACGGCGAATTCTTGTGTGACGTAGAAGGCGGCTGCTTGGGTGCCACAGTGGGCATACTCACGGGCATCGTCTTCCAAAATGGCTACGCCACCTATCCCGACTTCAGCGTGCAACTATACGTGGAGACGAAGGGGATCATTATCTTTGTCCTCCGCTGCAACCGTTGCCCGGATGGCGCGCCTTTCCTCGCCTACCCTCCCATACGGGTCGGCCTGGTGCGATATGGCGTGGACGACCCCTCCTCTGTGCTGGT
>LJSK01000222.1:265-13283 GCA_001299535.1 Leptomonas seymouri
GGGGGGGGGGGGGGGGGGATGGTCGGCACCACCGAAAGATAATCAGCCACTCACATAATGCAGACGGTAGAAAGGAAGCGCACAGGTAATAAAGGCACCTAATACCAGGAAACAACGCATTACGCACTGCCCTCCTCCAGTTTCACTACATGCTGCGCCTGCTCAAGGCACATGCGCTGAATGAAGCCACCGCGGCCGCGCTGTGCACCGGCGTACTTGGCGAGGACGGATTTACGCTGCTTCGCCCCGCTGGACCAGAAGAGGCGAAGAGCTTCGAGCGCAGACTTCTCGATGGTCTCGGAGGGGAATTGGTGAAGGACGTGATGGCCCAGGAAGCGAGGCCGGCGGATGGCTTCGTGTGCTACGACCTCAGGAAAAGGGCAGCTGACGCCGTCAATCGGATACACCTCCCTCTCTACTGCGTTTGCCCTTCTGCGGGCACCAAAGAAGACGCCAAAGGCGTTGTTGGTGCTTTCTTCGGCCTCGCCGATGCGTAAGAGGTCTTCCTCGTTAATGTCTGCATCCACCATGGCCGTTGCGGCACCTTTAGGCAACGCATTCAGAGAGGAGGCGTTAATAGCTGCCAGACCATCGTTCGGCACCGGCGGCGAAGGCTTCGCCGCCTCTAAACGTTGAATGTCCTCCTCGAGAAACGTTCGAGAAAAGCAGAAGTATTTCCGCACAACCGCCTCCCAAAAAGCGCGCTTCGTTTCTGTGTCCACCACGCGGTCGCGGAAAATAGCTGCCAGAATTGGGATTTGCCTGAGCACGTCGTTCTCCATCTGCTCTGTAATAGGCAGCAGCTCAATAGTTTCCCGGTCAACGAGCCCTTCCAGGGCTTCAAAAGCCTGCACGACGCCGCGCTGCCCCTCTGCGCTCATGAGCGCCTGCAGCTCCGTCCCGTCCAGCATACCGACGTCGACCGCGGCGTGGCAGATGCTCGACGCCACCCAGTCCTCATTCGACTGCTCCGGCGCTGATTCCTGTATGCGCACAACTGACTCAATGAGCTGTTCCCTATCGTGCAGTGAGGCGAATTTAAGGAGGTACGACACTCCGTCCGCCACTATCTTGGCGGCCGTCTCATCATTGCGGGAGCGGAGCAACTGACTGACATTGCGAGCCCCAATGTGCACCGGCTCCTTGGCGACGCTAGTGTAGAGAAACACAACAAAGTCGCCTTTGATCTGCACCTTGCACTCCACATTGTTCACCACGACGTGCGTCATGGGGACAGAAGGGAAGCACAAGGGGAAAAGAGCAACTGAAGGGAGGAGAGAACTGCAAACGCACACACACACACACTCATAGACAGATAGATATAACGTAGGCAATGAAAGAAGTGTACACAGGGAGAAAGAGAATTAAGGTAGCGTGTGTTCGCTGGTCCAGCAGCAGCGGCAGCACGGGAGGGGACAATTGGGGCCTTTTTAAGCGCGCCTGAGCGGCAGATGCATCCGCAGCGCCTCGGGCCACACGGGCCACTGCTCATCCGCTATGAAGCGCCCCCCCGGTTAGCGCTTGAAGGCGCCGCTGCTATGACATGTGCACACGGAAGATGTATGATGATGCACCCTGACCATGAAAAATAAAAGAAAACATGCGTATTCGGCTTCTCACTCCTTGGTGCTTTCTCCTCCTTTTCTGTTTTGCATTGGTGCGCACCATTAACTACCACAACGCTATGTACATGCTGCGTGATCGCTGCGCCACCCTGCGTAGAGAAAAAAAAAAAAGACGCTCTGAGGAAGCTACATCAGTGTATGCCTACAACGGTAGGGGAAGGTAAAGGGAGACTGAGTGACCCTGTGCATCGAAAGGAAAAAAAGGAATTAAAGAAAGATGCTCACTTGCGTTCTGAAACGTTGAAATCTTTCATGTTGGACACGCCGTGCTGCACCAGCAGACGTCGCACCGCCTCCTTGTCCTGCGTGTCCACCACCAACGAGTCCGGAATCTTCACTCCCTCCGTCGAGTCATCGTTGTGGAGAACGTTGATCACACGCCGTGGGCCAGCGGTCAAGTAACTCGACGTGGCCGGCACTGCCCACGCTTTTTCTACTGTCTGACAGAAACGCTCATCTGACTCCTCGGCAGGAGAGACGTCGTTGTAGTACTCGACGAACTCCTCCAGCTTGATCGTCCCGATCTTGCACCCTACCCGTCCGGGCCAGCAGCTCTCAAAGTCTAGCACAGCCTCCTCACGTTGAATTAGCCCATCCACCACATCCGGCAACGAGCCTGCGTTGGCGCAGAAGAGGGAGTGAACCTCGTTAAACTCGACGGATCCTCGGCCCTCGATCGAAAGCTGCTGATAGGCATAGATAACGGAGCGCAGCCGCTCCTGTGGCATTGTGCCACGCAGCTCAGACAGCACGTCTTGCGCACACACCATGTTGTTGCCAGTGGTGTCAAAGCGTTTCATGAGTACATCCGCCTCGACCGGCATAAGCCGCACGCCGAGGCGCGCAATGGCGTCACGAAGACCATTGCGGTCCAGCATGCGGTGCGCCCGCTGCTCATTGCACGCCACACCGAGAGCAATAGAGAGGGAGCGGAAGCCAATGCGCCCGCCAATGTGGAGGGCCCCTTCGCGAATGCGCTCGAGCAGCTCCGTCACACCGTTGCCCGTGGTCATGGCTAGCGTATTCGCCGCCATCGTTGTGCTCCTCGCGATCGACGCCATCGTTGCACTCCTCGTCATCGACTGCATCGGCGCCATCCCTTCTTCTCCCGTCCCAAACCAAAACAAATTTTCTGGTTGTGTGACCACGGCGCAGCGGGTGCGGGAGAAGTAATCGGTGACGTACTCGCACGTGACGGCGTACTCCACGCCAAACGTCGTGCCCAGGCGACCACCGCTGCACGCCAGGGGGAGGTTGGTGATAGAGTGCAGGAGCACCACCGGCTCACCAACCTTCACAATACCTCCGTTGCTCACGTCCTCGCGCAGGGAATTCGCACGTGCCACCACAAAGACGCTATCGGCGTTGGCATGGAGAGCGACCACAGCGTCCTGCGTCTGCGACGCGTACAAGCCCGACTGAAGTGATGACTTCACGTACGCAAAGCCGTCCGCGCTGGAGTTCTCGTTAGCGATGCGAACGCGCTGGCCATAGTGCACGGCGTCAGGTCGGTTGTGGTTGTAGCTGATGTTGTGCTCGTCCCTGCATCGCTGCAAGGTCCATGTCGAGCGGACTTGTGGGCCGGAATCGGTGCTGGAGGCGGTGAGGGCACTGGAGGTGGCGCTGCCACTCGGCAACACATCCATTGCCAGTGCCGCGTGTGTCTTGCTGTTCACAATGACGTACGGCTGCCCAAAGCAGACGTCGTCGCCTAGCGTTGCATAGAGCTCAGTGGGCTGCTGCAGCAGTTCTGCCGGTGTGGACGGTACAGATGCAGCGGTCCCATTACCCTTCCCTTGGTTTGTCGCTGCCGCCGAGTACTTTCGACTTCGGTAAAGCTTCAGCTGGTCCTCGCGCAGAGTCATGTCCTCAGACCAGTTCCCCACCAAGACACCGAGTGAGTATTTCTGGACATTTCCACGAGCGAGTCCGAAGTCGTCCATGGCGATTACCCAAATGAGAAATGTGTGGCACCAAGGAACGCGGCTGGGATCGCTATTTCTTCTTCTCCTCAACGTAGCGTCGTTGCTCGAATGCCGCAATTCAGAAAGTAAAGGGACAGGGTGCCGAGGTTGATAGTATTTCTAATAAAGAGTGGGGAGGATTAGCATTAGGGCAGCATACTGCAGGAGCTGTTCAAACGAGCCGAAACTGTGATTAGACCACTCTCTTTCTTTCCTTATAAGCGGCTACTTTCAAGATTACTTAAGCCGCCCCGCGGTGAGATGAGCGACCCGAGCTGCTTGCCGGATGAAAGGCGGCACGCTTCAGCGCGCAGCGTTTCCGCAACGGTCAGGAACCCAACTACTCGACAATCGGCTTGCAGCTCACTTGCAACAGGCTCTACTTTTGCTTCTTAAAAAAAAAAAAGCGCCTGTGAACGGAGCAACATCAGCTACCACGTGCAACAACAATTCTCACCATTCTCAGCATTAGCAATTCGGGTAAAGTCAGCAAGCGCTAGTCCTGCTGCCGTAACAACGTAAATCAAAACTCAGGGGTGAAGCCTGGGCGCGCGCAGTAGCTCGAAACCGGCGCACAAGACCTAGAGTTTGCCACAGTCTACAACGATAATGTTCTTCGCGGGTTTGCCGGCAGCTGTGAGGGGCACCGCCTCAATTTCCTCTACCACGTCCCAGCCGTCCACGACACGTCCAAAGCAGATGCACGTGCCATCCAGGTGCGGCGCACTATTCGCCGTGAGAATAAAAAACTGAGACCCGTTCAGATGAGGCGCGCTCACCGCCGTGCCCAGCAGGCCCTTTTTGTCGAACTTCGACGACTTCACTTCCTCCGGCGCATCGAAAGTCTCGCCGTAAATCGAGAGTTGGTGCGTACCCTTGTCAGAGACGATATCGCCACCCTGCACCAGGTACCCCTTGCTCACGCGGTGGATGGAGGTATGGCGGTAGGTCAGTTGTGGCAAGAACTGATCGCTAAAGGACGGCTCACTGAGTCCCTCGATGCTGGATACACGCGGTAGGACGTTTTCCCCCGTGCACAGCTTAAGAAAGTTCTCCGCCGCGACGGGGCACTTCTTAGTGAACAACTCGAAACGAATGCGGCGTGGCATTTGGTGACCAATGGCGATGTCCATGAAGACGTTGCCGGCACCGGAGGCCAGCCTCCAGGTGGATCGATGAAGCATCAACAAAGCTAATCAGCTGGCCATATACATATATAGATAGATAGATAGATAGAAAGAGAGGGAGAGCGCGCGCGCACTGCTTTGTTTGTATGCTTGGCTCGATGCAACAAGCAAAAGCCCTCCAAACACAGGGGTGTCAACAATACAGGTGATTGCACACACGGCAACCATGCTGAGAGAGGAGGAAAGGGTTGATGAATCATTGCTACAAGAGAAGGGGGCGCAGACATTGTGCCCCCCCACTCTCCCCACACACACGCAGATGCTGTTGTTGATTGTCGCCTTTGTTCATGAAAGGCGAGGCTAGGTGTGGGCACACAAAGTACGTGAGGTTTTCACTTCAACATGTGCGTCTTCTCTTTTTCTCTAAAATAATTGTTGTGAGACGAAACTGCGCTACATCGTAGTGTGTCCTTTCGCTTATAGAAGGTGAAAGCAATGACAACATCTTCGCAGAGCAAACAAAACAAAGAAAAACACAGGACTCAATTATCATGGCTTGTCTATGAAAGCAGCAGGTGCATTCTATGGAGTGCATCGGAAATTTTGAGGCGTGGGGAGGGCGCAGTGCACCTGCCTGTTGTACCGCCTGTCTTACGGCTCAGCGTAGTAATAATCGTCATAATAAGGCTACTAATAGCAATCACAACAACAACAACACGCAAATGCTCATGTAACGTACGCTTGGTGCCCGTGATGCAAGCGAAAACAACAAGTATCACTGTGAAAATAAAAGCAAAACACAGCTTGCAAATGGACTAGCATGAGCGCATAGGCTTACCATGAACAGTGCATCTATGGGCACGCTCTATGTACAAAGCAGCGCGGCCCTACTCGGACCTAATCAATGAATAAACAAGACGCAGTGATGGCCAGCAAGCTCGAAGCAGATCGAGATGGGGCGCGCCACTCTTCCGGTCTTAAATCTCTCTATATATATTTTTTTGATGCATACTTATGCTCACCTTGTCTTTCTATGGGAAACGTGTCAAGAGAGAGGAGTAGTTGCTTACGATACCTCAACCCTCGAAAAACCTTCTTCATCGTCTGCAAGAGGCGCATCAATGCCGTTGTGCACCATACGTTCGACAACGTCATCACTGGTGCTGAAGAAGTGCCACCCTGGCTCACCCAGCACCTCTCGCCAGTTGTCCCACTCACTGTAGGTGCAAGAAACAAGGCAATCTTGCGGCTGAAGCGTCATCATCTCTTTTCCACGAAGCTGTCGGAGCTCCGCGAGAGTGTGGGCGTAGAGCGGGAACGCCGGGGCATCTCGATTCAGTTTCCACCCAATATAATGATTGGCGTGGAGCACTAGCGGAGCTTGCGATTCGGCAAACAAGCGCGGTGCTGTCAGGATCGTCTCAAAACCTCTTTGCTGCAGGTACGAGGCTAAAAGGCGGACCTTCTTTGACGGCTTTGCCCCGCTTCTTACAGGTGTGCTGGTAGAAGTCCACGGTACGCGACTTCCGTAGCCAAGTTCGACCCCAGCGATTCCATTAGGTCGCTTTGCCAAAAGCAGCAAGCGTGAACCGTCGGCTGCTTGCATGATACGTGGCATCGACGAGACGCGGAGGGCCTTCGGCGACGTCATCGTCGACGACATCACTGACGGAGCAATTGTGGCGCGTAGTTGATGATGACTAAGCTGGAGGATAGACTTCAGTGCCCATTGGATATCGGCATGTGTCATTTTCTTTTTTTTTGCGTTCTAGGGTGCGTTTATGATTTCTTATGCGTGCATCCAACTGTATTGGGCTGAAAAAAAAAAAAGTGTAGAGGTGCTTCCAGGGCGATTTTTTGAGGCTAAGATGGCGCAGGGATGTGCGAGGGTACGCAAGTTATACATCGGTATACGCTGCGTAATGTAGCATTAATGGAGGAAAAAGCGGAGATGAACGAAGAAACTCCTGTGCTGACGCTAAGTGGCACTACCAAACGAGAGCAGGATCCTTCTTTCATACAGACACACAACAAAGATGTCTGGTGTTAAGTGCGTCGCTCTCCAAACGCTAATGCTGCAGAGGTTCTCTTTTTCCCAACTTGAGATTGTGTGTGGAGAGCATAAAAATTGCTAAAGAGAAGCCAACGAAGCGCACAAATGGAGCTCTTCTATAGAAGTAAGGGCATGCGCCTCTGACTCTCATCATGTACAGCTGTGCTACGAGGCTCCTGAGCTACGAAACAGCAACAGCGGGAAAAAAAGGATTTGAGACGAAGGCCACGGAACGGACCATGAGAATCACGCAATGAACTGCACAAAAAGAAAAGCTGCTCACCTCAATGACGCATTGGAAGAAGAAAACGAAGACACAAATAAATGACCCAAAAGCTTCTTTCTTCGCTCATTTTTCTTTTTGTTCGGTTGCTTTTGGCTGCCGCGGCTGCGCACGTATGCCACCTTGCCCTACTCCAGGCCTCACTGCCATAATGGCGGAACACCCGACGGGGGTTCACCAGACTTTGCTACAGAGAGTGCCACAGTCCGGCTGGCGTTTGAGCTGTACGATGCGTTGGATCCAGGTGAGCCCCATCCCTGTCCTTCTGGGGAACCGTTGGGCATTCCAAAGGGATCGCTCAAAGAGGACACTGGTGGAGCACCGATGTAGTTATTCGAGAAAGGCTGTTGCTGTTGCTGCTGCGGCGGTGGAGGCAGGGGGTCACCCCATCCAAACGGCTGAGCCTGAGAAGTTTCAGGACCGCCCCACGAGCTTGGAGCGTTCGATAAAGCGCTCTGTGGCGGCATGGGGTGGGAAGAGCTTTGAGCACTTCCCCATGGCTGCTGCGTAGTCCCTGTGGAGGCACCACCAAGGTGAGAAAAGATGGCTGGATTGCCCAAATCTTTGAAGGGGTCGCTCGCGTGAGTGGTGCGGCTGGGCGTCGACGCGTTCACGTCCGTCACGCATGTGTGTTGTGGCTGCTGTTGCTGCTGCTGTGGTATCCCAGGCGGAAACGGCTGGCCAGCGTAGTTATTGCTCATGAAAGGACCCGGTGGGGGTGCCGCGGCTGGCGAGTACGAGGAGCCGCCAAAGCTGTTAGGCGGCTGGGGCTGGGCAAAAGGAAAGCCGCTGGTCTGCACTGAGGCGACTGGCGGAGGTGCAGGTGCGCAAGCGAAAAGATCGTCCACAAGGTTTGATGCCTTCTGCGATGGTAGCGGAGGGGCGGAGGCTGTCAGTGGAGGGACAGTTGTAGCGGAGGACGAGAATGATTGCGGTGGAGGTGGCACGGCCGATGACGGCGCTTCTCTCTGTGGCTCGGCAACGGGCCGAGCCGACGCAGGTGGCGGTGGCAGTGAGGTGGCCGCGGCTGCGGCTGGTGGCGGGGCGGCCTGCGGATTCTCCCACACTTTCAGCAAACGGGCGTAGGCAACCTGATCGCAGTAGCGCCGATCCACAAATGTGTCGCGGATAAAGTCCTTCAGCTCCAGCACCTCCCCGGAGCGGGGGTGCTTCCTGTTGAATGTGCTCAGCCACACCTTTCCTGCTGTGTCGTTTCCGCCCAGCGTGAAGCGTGCGATCTCGTCCTCGGTGAACTCGCTCATCGTGATGCCCTTAACCTTGTGCTGGAAGGAGCGATGCACCGCACTGCAGCCGGAGCAGACAAGGATGTTAAAGTCCGAAACGACATAGAGGGGACCTCGCATGGCGCAATCGAAACAGTATTTGTTGCCGCCTTCCTGGCTCAGCTTCCGCAACGCTTCCTTGTGGCGCTCGGCCTTGCGCTGACGAATGTTCATGGTCGTGAGTGCCTGAAGATGTCAAGCCTATATAAAAAGGAGGTAAATAAAAGGATGTAACGCCGCTGTAGTTGCGCAACGACACGCACAAAGACACCTGTCAGTTTTGTTCGGTTGAAAAAAAAAATGGGGTTCAGGGCTTCAACCTCACGAATGCTAGTGCACGTGCTCCGTTGATCCTCGTAAGGGCACGTGACAGTTGCATTGTGTAGGCGGCACGCAGATCGTCAAGAAGAAGCAGGCAGAGAAGTTTCAGGAGATGGCGCAGGGCGTGCAGAAAGCAAAACGCTTTTCCAAATACGATGTTTCTTCTTTCATTTCCTCTAATGTTAGCGCTCTGGCATTTTTATTTTCTTATTTTCCATGACTCATCTGTGTGGTGCATTCGTGCTTCTCAGCGTATCTTCAAGCGCTTCGGGTACTTCAGATCGCTTTAGTCGGCCGCTGCAGGGCCAACGCGATAACACACGTCAAGGCATCAGCACTCTTCTCGTGGCAACAGCTTAGACTAAACAGAAAAAAAAATCCAGTGACGAGCACCTACAAGCCCACAGATTAAAAAGGGAGCGACAAGCGAGCAATTCCTCTTGTCAATTGCAAGCACCATTCGCGTTCGTGTATTCGCATTTATCAGCACGTCTTGTTGGGAGGCATCGCCGGCCCAAAGACGGTGCTGCTGTGCGTTTCTTCTTCCGCTTTCATCACCCGCCAATGCGGGCTGGCCGTCTTCCTCACCCACTGAAAGTCATCCACGTTTGCGTAGCTTCGCTCCGTGTGTTCTGTGTCTGCAATTTCGCCCACGCAACGCACCCACTCCGCGTGCGTGGCGTATGTCGCGCCGTCCCCTGCGGTAGAGCTCAGAAGACCCTTCCAGCACTTGTAGGGACCAAAGCGCATATTCGTGCAGGTTTCGATGATTGGCGTGGAGGCGCACCAAACAAAAATGTCAGTGTCGCGGCAGTCCTTGAGGCGTAGCTGATGGCAGGCCACGTAGACGCGGCAGTTGGCACAGCCGGAGATAAACACAGACCCTGCAATCGGTAGACAGAAGATAGAGCAGCCCGTGCAATTGTTGATGAAGACACCCTTCGAAGAGGCAATGAAAAGATCAGTGCCAGATGACGGACCGTACGAGTTGCCAAAGCCGACAGTGAGGCCGCTACACACGCTTGTGTGAGGAGCAAAGGCTTCTGTCGCTTCGGTAGAAATGCCCGTAGCAGATGCGTTTCCAAACTCCGCTGAGGTGGTGGGTGACGACGCCGCAGGACGACTGCCAGTTTTTGTCTTCAACCGAGAAGAGAACCTGAACTTTTTTGGTCCCGCTTCAGCGCGCTTCGCCTCGTCCACCAGCTGCTGCAGCCGAGAGAGGATTGCGTTGGCCTTGGCCATATCATACGCGGTGAGGGAAATGCTGTTGGACGTGTCCTGCACGAGCTTCCGAAGGGCATCAATGCGCTGCTGCGACTCTGCCACCTTATCTTCCTTTAAGAGGCGCGTCACTTCTGTTTCGAGTTGGTCTGCTTCAGCTTCGTACTGTTGCCGCTGGGCTGTGATTTCGACCCCGTCCTTAGAGCGCTGCAGACGCTGCTCTTCACGCTCTTGACGCCCCTTGAGAAACTTCTCTTCCATCATCGGTGACGAGAGAAGGGAGGGTTAGGCAATATAGCTCGAAGGGGAGTGAAGGAAGAGAGCTTCGTAGTTGGAAGTACGTGCACCAGTAAAGAGCCCGTTGCCGCCCCATAAACAGCGTGGATCAACGGATTGATTGGCAAAGAAAAGGGCAAAAAAGGATGAAGGCAAGAGAAAGAGGGGCATCAGATATGAAAAGATGCGTGAATGATTTGTGGCAGCATTGAAGAGAGACTAATACGTTCCATTGCTTCGACACAATTCGAAGAAGAGCAAGCAAGCTGACAGGAAGAAAAAATCTGGAACGAAGAAGCCTACTCACTGCTTGCGTGTCTTGTGCCGTCATGTGCTGCCCACTGTCAGCGGCCGTGCACAAAGTCGTTGTGGCGCCCCTCTTCTGTTTTATTACACATGTGCAGTACCTGAATTGAAGGTATTGTAAGCGAAAAATACGGATTGTCTGCAGACAGCAAAACACATCGTTTAGGCCTTCGAGACGCAGTCGTCAGTGTGCCTCCACGTGCGTTAGCAAATAAAGTTAAGCGCTCCCATTATGAGGGTCATTAATAATGGAAATAGTAATGATAGCAAGTATGATTTGATCGGCAAAGCTGGAAAGCGAGCTTGAAACAAACCGATGGGAAACATGTGCCACAGTCGACGTCTTTCATAAAGCCGCTTTTGCATGTCGTTTGCTTCACCGACAGGCGAACACTCGAGGAGCCCCCGAACCCACACGCCCAGTAAAGAAAAACAGGCTTTACTTTGTAGGCTTCAGATATTGGGCAAAGATGCTCCTCAGTTTTTCCTCGTCCAGCGCTTTCCCCAACACGAGCGCGCGTGTGCAACCGAATGGGACGCTTTGACCCTCCATTGGGGTCACATCAAAGAGCTCACCGATGCTCTGGAGCTGCAGAAGGCTGTAAACGCCGTCTTCGTAGCGCCAAATCGCAGCCTTGCACCGCACTACCTCGAAACCGTACTCCTGCCCTTTGTACAAAAGCTCCTTACAAATCGCGTCGACATCGCGCTTTGAATTCACGGCGAGGGTGCGCTCAGGATCAAAGAACTCGAGAGAGACCACCGTGATGGATGAGTGCTGGTGCTCGTGCAGGTGCTGCAGCTCCGGCGCCGTGCGCGTTGTGTCTATGAACAAAATCTCGCGCAGGTTCGGCACGCGCGAGTGGTCGCTCTTGATGACCTCCGCAATGGGGTTGATCTGCCGCACACACTCTAGTGCCGCCTGCTGCTGCTCTGCGGATGAGATGTCGCACTTATTCAAGATCACCTTGTCCGCCACGAGAATCTGGCGCGCGGTCTCCTTCTGGACGTCGGGATCCTGTAGGTACTTGTTGATGTTTACCGCATCGACTAGGGTGACAATACCTGAGAGGTAAAGAGCACCGCAGAGTGCTTTGTCCTGCCAAAACATGGACGCAATCGGGCCTGGGTCGGCCAGACCTGAGGTTTCTACCAGAATTAAGTCGAAGGTGCCCTTGCGTTGCATGAAGGACTCCAGCGCCTTTACGGTTTGCGATTGCGCTGTGCAGCACATGCAGCCGTTGTTTAGCTCCAGCCACTCGTCATCCGATTTCTGGGAGCTCTTCAACGTCAGACCCTTTTCAATCGTCTTACCAAACTCAAACTCGTTCACAATCACCGCAATACGCAGCTGGTGATTGGCGGAGAGGATGTAGTGCAGAAGCGTTGTCTTGCCACTCCCTAAAAATCCAGTGAGCACCGTTACGGGAACACGAGCTGAGATTAATTCCGGGCATTCCTCTTCGCTGCTCATTGTCGTGAACGCTCAAAGTTGAATGAAGTTGGAGAGGGAGAAGAAAAAAACAACAAAAAACATAAAATAATGTTACCCGCCGTCGTAGGTACACACACACACACACACACACAATGAGATGATGCGATTCTGTGTAGACGGTGGCAACAAAGAGCACCATAAGGAGTGGCGAAGGGTGAAAAAAAAAAAAAGGGAAGGGGAGAGTAAACGACAATATCAAAGCGAGAGAGCAAAGAACTCCAAATGAGGCACGTGCTATCACAAGAGGCATTTTGCTTTTCTTCAAAGAAAACCTGCAGCAAATTTCTTTGATTATCGTTGTGCAAGAATACATGGCGTCTGTGATTGTTCAATGAAATAGGAGTACGAACGATTTTTTTTGTGCTCATTTTGAGCACATAAAATAGCGAAGGACGAAGAAAAAGAACCCCAGCGCCCGCACTCGCTGAGGTGACTTCACTCTTGAGAAGTCGTGCGTCGCTCACTCTCCTTCTTTCCGTTTACCACTTTTCCAGTTTCTCCAATTGTTCCAAACACAAAAACAAAAAAAAAACAGTGGTCGCTAGAATAATTTCCACGAATACAAGCGACCAAAAATATATAAAAGGAAAAAGAAAAGGTGCTGAACCGAGCAGAAACGACTCTGCCATAATATTGTGTTTCTTTTGCTTGCAGAAAATCTGATGAGTGCACTATGCGCAACCGATCTGCGAGCCCACCCACGACCGCACAAACAGACCTGAAGCGCATCGCATCGATTGTTCAAATCGAAAGCACTGGCACCGCAACCGGCATTCACAAAAGCAACTGGCTAAGAGATCATATCCTTCAAATTGGCTTATCAAGGAAAAAAAAAGTAAACTGTGGACCACAACTTTCGCATTTTCTAGAAGAACGAAAAACACAGCACTTAGCATTAAGAGAGCGTGTAGAAGGTATATCCCTCGCGGAACGAGGGTAAAAGAAAAACTGGAAGGAAGAGTCGACTCAAGCATAAGCAAGAGGAGGGAGGGGGGAGGATAAATAGACTACATTGAAGAATAAAGAGAGAAATTTACGAACTACGATATACATATATATATATA
>LJSK01000222.1:13700-32281 GCA_001299535.1 Leptomonas seymouri
GGTGGTGGTGGTGGGGAGAGGGGAGCATAGAATACAAAAAGAAAAGAGTACAAGAAAAGAGACAGAGAAAAATAAGTCATGTTACAACAAGAAAACAGATTGACCAACCAAAGAACAAGAGGGAGAGAAACAACAAAAAAAGGGGGGGAGTGACAGTGTCTAGCCCTGCTCTTTCTTTACTCCAGCAACAGCCCCAGCAACAGCATCATCATCAGCGAAGAGATAAAAGGGAGAAAACAAATAATAAAAAGTGCACTTGACATAGTAAAATCGTTATAGTTAGGGAAGTTTAAGGCAAAAGGGAGAGTGGGAGGAGCAGGGAAAACACTGTATTTGCTTTACTTCTTTTGGCGCTCGCCAACGCTCTCTGCTGAAGTCGCATGACAGCGCATGCTGTAAGTACTTACCTTGCCCGACAGAAGAACCTCCGTTTCAAGAGGTGCTACAAGGAGATCACCTTCGTAGCAGCCTGTCGTTGCAACGTACCTCACTTTGCCCGCCACATTAGGGCCCCATTGCACCATACTGGTTTGGTCCAGAGAGAAGTGCACGTGCATGAGCAAGTCCTTCGTATCGTTGTAAAACGCCCAGCGCTTCAAGGCCGTGTCAACCACGCGGAACAGCTTCCCGTTGCCCTCCTTAAAGCACGCGCTGATTTTGTCGCCGCTGACACTGGGTTCGCCATTCAGGAACTGCGGCGCTTCCAAGGGGATGCTATGAGAACTGCAGCTCTCCAGATTTGTGCATGATGCCCCCACCGCCCTATCCTTTCCTTTTTCGGTTTCATCTTCGCTAAGCATCATGTTGTCGTTGTCGAGGAGAAGAAGAACTGTATCGCCATTACTCTGTCTACGTGAATTGAGGATCAGCAAACCATGGCTGGTGCTTGAGGCCCCATTTGGGGATGAGCTGGAGGCATTAAGGAAGATTCTGCTCTTCCTCTTTGCGTCCGTAGGGCTGTGGATGGTACTTTCGAATTCTCCTTCCGAATTAATGCTCTCGACATTCAGCAAAGGTTTCACGGCGTAGGTTTCCTGAAACTGGCGCCTGAAGTCTATTACGGCGGAGGTCCTTGAGGAAACGGATTGAATAAGTGCACTCAGGTACGCGGCGTCGGAGGGGTACATCTTGCGTTGCAACTTCGGCAGGGAGAAGCACTGACAGGTGCGCTGCAGCTGCTTGATCTTCTGGCGATTGCTGTAGGCGCTGAAGTACACATCCAATACCTCTGCCACGTGCTCCGAGCTGCTCGGCGTCGACGACTTCTCATCATCGCTGTCTTCCATCATCGGGTTGTCGGCGCGTACGGCGCCGCCTGCACTCTCCACGCTTACAACGGTGGCCAATGGGTTGGTGTTGACGGCAGCAGAGGGGAACACACGGCCTTCCACGACGCGCAGCTCGTACATCTCTACGAGCTCTGCCACGCCACGCAGGCGTTGTGGGCCCAGGGAAACCAGATCCACTCCGCTGCGCTGCTCTGCCGTGAGCGCGTTCACCACGCTCTCAGTGCACAGCACCTGGCCGCCGATCCCCAAGGCCTCCGTCCGCGCCGCAGTGTTCACGGTATTGCCGTAGTAGTCGTAGCCCTTCGTCACTTTGTCCAGCTGCACCTCTGCCATACCGCAGTGCACACCGATGCGCACGCGCAGCCCGTTCCATGCACTCGGCGCCGCAGTGCCGCCTCTGGCCGCTCGCACACCATTCTTGCCCAGCAACGCATACGTGTCGTCGATCGTTGTGGTACCCCAGTTCGTCTTCAGCAACCTCAGTTGTGTGTCGCGCGCCAGCTGCACCGCCATGAAGGGGTCAGCGCACGCGATCATGAAGGAGTCACCGATGGTTTTGACCTCGTAGCACTTGTAGTGCACGATGAGCTCGCGGACGATGCTGTGGTGGATCTTCATAGCGGCTGCCATCGCTTGAGGCACCATTGCCCATAACGCCGTACTGCTCTCGATGTCGGTGAATAGCAGCGTCACCGGATGCATCGGGTTCTTCGGCGCGTTGCGGTTGTCACGACTGTCGCCGCGGCAGCACAGGCACAGCAGCACTGAAATAACGGTCACTAGGAAGCACGTGCACGACGCAACCACCGCAATGATCATAATCTTGGATCTGCTCCATTCGCTGCCAGTGTCGCCGGTTATTGCGTCTGAGTTGCTGCTTGAGCCTGTTGATGGCCCGTTAGCGTTACCGCCATCAAATGAAACCGTATAGGGACCGGCCATCGTATCAACAGCGGAATCCAGCACGCGCTCGTAAGACCAAACGTATAGCAAGGTGGCACCCCCGTTCGTAAAATTGTTACATACAAAGCTGCTTTGGGAGAGGCTGTAGCTGCAGTTGCTCATTTGGAAGGGCCCCAACTTCAAGTCGTCCACATTTAGTACCTGTGTGTGGTACAGCGCATCCTTGAGAGCGCTGCTCGACGGCAGAGATGCACTGCTGCTCAGCAGCCGCAACACGCGGGACGCGAGATAAGCGCGCATCGCAGCGGGGGTTTGGTAGGTTGGATCCGTGATCGCTGCCAAAAAAGATGCCGTCAACCCTGTTGCATTAGTTGGCTGGTCGCTTCCTCCTGCGGTCCAGCGCGGCAGATTCGTTACAAACAACAGGCGACTTGCTGTGGAAGTGTTTAACGCTGGAAAGTGCGCTTGAACAGCAGTATAGAGCGCGGTAAACTCGTCGAACAGTATCACCGCGTACACCTTTGGGTAAGTCCACATATGGGCGGCCAGCAAGGGCACGTCGGATTCCCTGAGGCCGCTTAACAGCATCACACCGTCGGTAGGAAAAGGGAACTCTTTCGTATTTGTACCAAAAGTGACGATGTCTGTCAACCCGGCGCTTTCCATCACAGCCTTTGCAGCCTTGTTCAGCTGATCGCTGCTGGCTGTCGGTGTTCGACGAGCCAGACAGTGCACAGTACCAAGTGAAAATTTCTCCACCAGCATCTTGGCTGCGACTCCCCACTGCTGCTCGTTTGTCGGCGTCAGGTAAATAACGTTGCTATCCTTTTGGTACAGAGTAGCAGTGAGATAGACAGGCTCCATGACGAGCAATGATGAGACAGCCGTATTGCCCAACGGTATGGGGATCGGGCCCGTTAAGGCAGCTACCGGATCAGCCGCGACAGCTTTTTCGATGCCCTCGTGACCGAGATTGCCATCGACTTTGAGGGTGCGCCAATGGAAGTTGTAAGATATTTTTGTCTGCCCACCATTCATGGCTTGATCGTAAAGATAGCTTGCGACGCGATTGCTTGAAGATGTGTACTTTAGCAAGCCTACCTGCACCAGACGGCTGATGCTCAGCTCTACGTCTGTCGCGTTACATTGAGACGAGTCCAGAATCATGTCCGCCTCTGGGATGGTTTCCAGGGAGAGGTACACTAGTCCAGTGCGTTTGCTGGACGTTTTACCCAGGGTGTGCACGAGCACCATGCGGCCACCAATGTTACACTGGGGAGTGAAGGTTCCCAAAAACGTATTACTACCTACAATGATCTCGCGGTTGTCAAACATTGATGCTTGAAAATCCGCTTGAGATTTTTTATCATCTTCATTCGACATGAACAATGAATTCACAACTACTTGACCTGACACCCATCCAGCGACTAACTTCACGGCGTCAGCACTGGAATCCAGGTAATGGGCAAAGGGTCCATCACCGATGATACGTGTAATGGTCTTCACCAAAGGCCATCGTGTGTCTTCCATGTGCGGATAGTTCGTCGACACAGCAATATAATA
Organism: Leptomonas seymouri; assembly: GCA_001299535.1. NCBI lineage: Eukaryota > Euglenozoa > Kinetoplastea > Trypanosomatida > Trypanosomatidae > Leptomonas > Leptomonas seymouri. The sequence goes on from LJSK01000222.1 coordinate 17,456, forward strand.
GAGGGGTTTTAGGTTTGGGAGGTTATTACTCTCCATCTTCGAGTAGCTCTTCATGACCATTTCCATCAGCCACCAGGGCACCAAAATGCGTGTATCGATACTTTTGTCTGTCATGAGCGCTTCAAAAACCACCAAGGTACTGTTGCTTTTCGGGCCGAATAAAAAGACACAGGATTTGCTGACTTCTCTGAGTGGCTTGCTGAATGTGCTGTATGCGCTATCATTCAGTTCAGGTGATACTGCCTTGTACGTCACAACGTCGTTCGCGCGCGACAATGCTTTCATGCGGCGCATGAATTCCGTGTAAATGTTCATGCTAAGCGGGCTGCTCTCGAGGTCTGTGCAAACGAAGCCGATCTTGATCGGGTTAATTATGCGCAGCGCATACATCAGCAGTGCCAACATCTCCGTGGCTGGATCGGTGCTAAGAAAGTACGTGCTTGTGCTCTCACTTGAGAACGCTAAAGTGCCACTTGTGTATGGAATAATAACTGTGATATTGCTGCTTAGGGCTTCGATCTTGGAAACGTAATTGCTGATTTCTTCATCGTCGGAGGAGGCCAACATTACCAAGGGATGTAATTCTTTATTTTTGTAGATTGAAACATCTACGCTGCGAATGTCAGTGGATTCGCATTCAACACGACCCAGTGTACTCCACAAGACGCTACTGGCATAATTATCATTTCCATCTGATGCCACATGACAGGAGAATAAGCCTGCACTCTCTGTGGAAAATAATAAAAAAACTATTATGCAGAACGAAACAAGAAGGCGAACCACAGAGAGGCTTGATCTACGCGCAGTGCGTCCAGTGAGCCGAAAGTGCATCATGACGTCCAATATCTATGGTTTGCTATAGGAGAAAAAATCGAAGAGGCAACAGCAAAAAAAAAGGGTGGTGTATGAGCAAATCAAAGGCAGCTTCGCATGCACCTGAAATGATAAACCGGTTGGCTACAAGCCATGTGAGTATGTCTTCACGCAGGCGTGAAGGTAGCGAGCCAACGGAGCAAATAAAGAAAAAATGAAAAACAAAAAGAAGAACACTGATCAAAATACATAAAGAGACAGGGTTAATTAGCCAGTTTAGTGATGGAGAATTCATCTACCGGCATGTTCGCATGACGGAGATAAGCGAAGGCAAGATGGAACCCATCAAAAAAGAAGGCGATATGGGGGCGGGAGGTTCGAGTTGGCATTGTGACCTCTATTCACTGCCGAAGGATAGCGAGGTACGTACACCTGGGAGAGACGCAATTTGCTATTGTCACGCTGTCCTGAAAGCCATCGCTTTAGCATCCATCAACGCGAATAAGAAAAAGGAATGGCGCCCGCATGATCCTCAACAGATCGAGTTTTTCTTTAACAGATTGCTACACCAAGGCAAATGGCGGCACCAAATAGAGCCACACCCCTTTATCTTCATTTGAATTGATTTATTTGAATGGCGTTCTCTAGACCACGTACTTCATACGGGCTAAATAGCTCTTAGCAAAGCAAACTAAAAATAATAATCAAAAAGGCAATGAATATGAGCCGTGAAAGGATCTCAAGGAGAGAGGTATGTAGGCAAATAGAAAGAATCAGCAAAGAGAGCAAAACAAACGCCTCAACGCTACTTACGAAAGAGCGATGCCGCTATGTACATCAGCAAAAGAAAAAAAGAAAGAGATAAGACAGAGAGATCTCTGCTGAGAAGTTGCAGCACAAGAGAAGATGGTGCTGGGATACCTCTACAACTCAGTGACGCAGCGCCTTCCTGTTGGTGAAATCGCGCATTCATGGGCAACAAAGAGAAAAAGTATTACCGAAAGAAACTAGACAGGCTTATGTGCATGCGCTACGCATTTGCCGTTTCATCTACAATGCGTTTCAGCAGCTGCATGTAGCGTTCTTCCAAGTTGAGTTCCATCATCTTCTCGGCTGTGGAGCCATCGCAGACAGAGGCTTCACAGACCTCAGTCGCCGCTGATGGTGATTCTGTGTCCACGTGAGCATGGGATTCCGTTTTCACAAAGCCAACAGTGGGAGGCCAAATCGGCATCGTAAGAACACGGTACGGAGACGACCCGGAGGACAAGCTGCGCTCCTCAGATGGCGAAGCCCACTGCTGCTGCTGCTGTGATGACTGCTGAAGGTGCTGGCGCACCCGTGTGCAGGTATCGTAATATCGTTGAGGTATTGTGGCCATGGCGCGCGCATGCACACACACACACACACACACACACACACACACAGTGAGAGTAGCAGATGAGAACGACAAATGCTTGTTCTACCGACGTACTGCAGACGCAGCTTTTGCTCAAAAGAACAAATCACCTTCTGCTGTGTACAAAGTGTTTGCAAGCTTACTGTGGGCAAAACACTCTCTGACGGACAAAGCGGTTAAGGGAAGAGGCGCAAGACCCGCAACGTCCTGAATATGTGTTGCGAAGTTAAAGGAGCGCACGAAGAATGAAAGCAGCCACAAAAAGAAGCAAGCAAATGGAGCCGAACGGGGGGAGGAAACAAAGGACACCAAGAGCGAAGGATGAGGGAATTTCACTTGCTTCTTCGATATTGAAGACACAGAATCCCTTTATCACGCGTAGACGTAGGTCGACGGTACCAATTAGGTATCATTGATATCGTAAGTTATTAGCATCCATCGACTGAGACTGAGAAGCCCAGATTAATTATGTGATCTGGGGTGACAGCACAGACCTCCTGTTTCGATCCACGCGTGCATATTTATGGTGGTGTGCTTCACCACACAGGTAGCGCTGAAAAGCTTGGCAAAAGGAAACTAAGGAAAACGTAAAGCAAAGTAGGCGGCAACGACGCACCCACTTCCCCTTTCCTATGTGCCAATGTGTTTCCTCGCCTGCTAAACAGGCCCTTTCTTTTATGTTATGCCCCGTTGACGTAGCTGAGGCCCAAGTGCGGTGCTCATTGCAAAACAAAATAAAGAAGTTGTCGACTCAACGGCAGATGATGTAGGCGAATATCCACAAAGCGGCATACGGAGAGTCGTGAAGTGCGAGAGTAAATAAAATAAAATCTGAAAGGGAGCCACAACGCACAGAGAGAAATGAACGGAAATAATGAAAGCAAATGTATTCATCGTGCTTTCAATTTTACTGCCGATACTTACTATTGGGATGGCTTTGCTGTATGAAGCTTCGCATGTTTGCTGCCGACACTGCTTTGAAAGCATAACACGGTTAACGCCAGGTGCGCACCCACGCACACACACAGATGGTACTTCATACATACATAGACATCCAACTGCGAGCACGTTGATTTACACACACGCACACGCATACATAATATTACGGTTAATAGCATCATAGGCGAAATGAAGTTGACTGGTTAACTCACTGAAGCCCTAACGGGCAATCGCGAAGGCTTCGGAGGTCGCAAACTCGATCGTTTGTCCAGCTTCGGTGTGGGAGGGTCGATCGAGCAAAATGCGGGGCAAAAAGTCCGTCAGGTCCTGCTGCTGCCCGTACAGCTTCGACATGGAGTCCGACGTGCCACAGACACGGACCGGCTGGCACTCCGCATGCTGGTGAGAAGAGCGGCGCAGCATGTTGCAGTACTGCACTGCGGGATAGACATCAGCATCTCCACACAGCAAAACCACCTGCTGAAACTGACGGCGATCTTGGAAGAGTTCAATCACGCATGTCGCCAAAGCCACGTCAACGCCCGTCTGCACCCATACATGCCCCGGCCCGTCCTCCGTGTACCCGCGCTGTCGCTTCATGCCCCCAACCAGCTTCGCCACCACGTTCGGCAGCGAAAGGCCGCTGTTCATCTCGTCCGTCAGGTAGCGCTTGCGGGTCGCTGTTTCGCGAAAAGCACGCTCGCGGTGAGCCAGAGGCATTGAAGTCTCAATAAACTCCGTGAATGCAGCTGTGTCCGTGTCGAACCAATAGGCGAAAGGCTCCCGCTGAAAAATGTCGCCAATGTAGTCGACGGTGTGACGCAGGGCGTCGGCAATGTGACGATAGTACTCAGGGCTGTTGCGGTTGCGATGGAGTGTGATACAGCGTTCAAAGTAGGCGCCGTCGATTACAACCACCACCCGCCCCTCTCGCTTGATAGCGGATTGGGCAACGTAGGGCGGAATCACTGGAGCAACCGCCACGGCTGGTTTGCTCACCCTGTCGCCACTGCTCATTGCTGTGGGTGGTGCATCTGGGCCATATGAGGCATCCGAGTCGTTGCTGCTGGGGATGTCCTCATCTGCCGAGTGCTCATTGTAAATGCGATCGTGCACCGTCTGCGCCGCATACGGCTGCGGGCAGTGTACGGTCTCATGCATGCCGCCACAGTTGTCGCAGTGATTCTTTTCGCACACGCCGGCGGTGTGGCCCTTTTCGCGACAGAGGTTGCACATCACCTCGGGGCAGTGGGCGACGCGATGGCCCGGCTGGTGGCACATGCGGCACAGCTGCCCTTGGGGGCAATTCGCCGCCTCGTGGCCGGGTTCGTTGCATTGATAGCACACACGACCTTTGAACCGCATGGGGCACTCGGAGGAGCGGTGCCCGGAGTGGGAGCAATGGAAGCAGTGTGGCTTGCTGTGACAGATTTGGGAGCTATGACCGAAGGTACCGCAGTTAAAGCAGCGCGTCTGCGGGCATGTAGTCATCATATGGCCCATCTGATGACATTGATAGCACTCTAGGGCCTGGAGACGGACTGGACACTGCGCCTGGATGTGCCGGGATGAGCCACAGTTGCGGCAGACGGACCAGCGGTAGTCCTCCTCGTTGGCGGCATCATCGATAGGGCGAAGCCGCTTCGTGGCGTCTTGCGGGCAGTCGCGGCGGAAGTGACCGCGACGGCCGCACAAATTGCACTTGATCTTTGGGCAGTTGCGGCGCAGATGCCCACTGGAGCTGCAGTTGTCGCAAAACACAGAGTTGCTGTTGCCGTTGGCGCTGTCCTTGGGAGCTGAGAAGTTTTCTAACTTCACCATGGGCTGGGTGGCGATAGGTGCATCTTCTACAGGCAGGAGTGCAGGGGGCGGCGCAGGCGGCGGAGCTGCCGCTTGTTGCGGCTCCGCTGATATCATCGAGAGATGAAGAAGCAAACAATAATAACAGAAAACGATTGACGGAAGGAGCCTCAGCACTTGCGCCTCCAACGAATAAATAATGGCAGTGGAGGCAGGCGCAAAAAAGAAAAAAAGAGGGGGGAGGAGGAGCGGGGCTGTACTTAATGATAAATAGCCAATGAGTCAGCAGCAAGAGCAACGGTGTCACCGCTCATCAAAACACAGACACACAAAGAAGACTAGACAAGAAGTGGAAAGAGCAATAAAGTGATTGGGCTTTCAAGCCGAGCGCTGATTTAAAACACTGCTTTTAGAAGCGAAGTACAAAGATGATAATCACCATAACTAGAGAAAGGAAGGCGAACGGTGGAGCTGTCGCTGCCAAGCTTCGCGAGCAGGCACAAACCAACAGAACGGTGCAATGTACCGATTAAGATGCGCGCATTTCGACAGGTCGCCATGCTCTATGCAACATTCATTAACGGTAGTTCTGCAGCAGTGTAACGTAAAATAGCCAAGGAAAAGTTGCACGTTGACATGCCTGTGCTTCCCACTGAAACATAACAACAAAGAATGGCCATCAGTGACCCCAGGCAGGCCATGGATGCTCGGATGCGTCTACACCGCAAACAACCACCAGCATAGACGCATCACGCCCACTAGCCAACTTAGTCCAACCACTGAAAGAAGCCGCACTGTCGGTTGGCACAGGTCAAAAAGCGCTTTCCTTTAGACGCCTCTTTGCGAGACACCAGCTGCTTCGCCGGCATCCCGCATCCGCACATCACATTTGCACCATCGCCCGAGCCGAACGTGGAGGCGCCAGTACCCGCATGGTCGTGGTAACCACCACCGCTACGCCCACGACCTCTACCGCCACCACTGCCTCCACCTCGCCGACCAGAAGCCGCCGCAGCGGCAACCGATGGCAATGTGTATGCAGCACTTGGCGAAGCATTTTTGCGATTGTTGTCGTTGCCATCAGTGTCCGCCGAGCTGACCCCCGCAGCTGGAAAGCCTTTGACGCAGATGTAGTCTTTAATGCGCGCATCGCAGCTTACGCAAATCGTATCAACGGGGCTCAGCCCCGGCACGCCTTGCACGCCACGAAAATCAAAAATGAGAAGCACTGCGTTGCACGAGGGACATCGCTGCGTGGGGCACGGCTTCACTGAGGTGGCCGTAGGGAGCGACACAATCAAGTTGCAGGTCGGGTAGCCTTTGCACGAAAGAAAATAGCCGCACGAGCTTGCGCGCAACCGCAGTTCATTCTGCCGACAGGCGATACAGGGTGTAATCCCGATCGACTCGAGGCCCTTCGCCAGTGGACAGTCCGCTGTGCATTGAAAGCAGCGAAACTCGCCGGCCGTTTCCATGTCTGGCAGCATGCCGTTCACAGACGCTGAGGCGGGCGGGTGAGAGAAGCAGTAGGGGCAGATGGTGTGGGAGGTCTGCTTTTCGCGGTTTGTCACGCGCAACACTTCGAAACCGCAGAGTGGGCACCGCTGCGGCGGAGTCAACGGCTCCAGCTTGTTGAGCCGACAGTTGGGCACGCGGTATGACTTGCTGCACCTACCACACCGCACCGCCCAAACCTCGCGATCACGCTCGCCCTGATGCTCCACCAAGTCCATCAGACTGCCACACATTCCACAAGCAATGAGGCCGGGTTTCACCACCGTCGCCGGGCCTGCTACTTTTGCTGTTGCTGCAACAGATGCAACATCGCGGCGATCGCCACCTGCCGCAGCAGGTCTAAGATGACGCTTCAACTCTTCGTAAAAGGCACTCGTGCTGGCATATAGGCGACTAAAGATCTCCTCGTAGAGTTGTACGGCGGCCTTAACCACTTGCTCCTTTGTGGCACTGCCGTTCGCAATGTCGCCCATGGCCAGCTCCATCTGCGCGCGCAGCTGCGGCTGCAGCAGGCTTCCGAGCCCTAGCGCTTCGTAGGCAGAGGCCAGTGCGATGCCGAGCTGCGTCGGCACCAGCGTCTGTCCCTCACGCTTCACGTACTCGCGGTCCAGGACGGTCTTGATGTGTTGGGCGATGGTGGCATCCGTGCCGATGCCGTTGCTGTCCATCAAGGAAATGAGATTCGTCTCGGTCAGGTGCGGCGGGGCGGTGGTGCAGCCTCTGCTGAGGTGCACCGCAGAAGGCTCGAAAGCCTCGCCGACTTGATAATTTGGGATGAGGGTGTTGTTCCACCGCTCGTAGGGGAAAATGTCTAGCCACCCGCGCTGGACAATGGTGGTGCCACCGGTGGTGAAGAGCTCACCGCCGAACTCAGCCGACACGCGTGTCGTCGCTGCCACAGCGTCGGGCGACATGGAGGCTAAGAAGTGTCGAACAATTAGGTTGTACAGCTTCCCGCGATCATCTTGCGTGGCATTCCACGCCTTGGTGGGGTGGATCGGCGGGTGCGCTTTGTCGTCGTGCCCGCCGCGCAGTGGAGGGCGAACGCGGGTCGCTGTGTCCGACAGCATCGCATTTGCGTAATCCGCCACGTCAGCGTTTGATGTCTGCACTCGAATCAAATCCAGTAGTTCACCTTGCTGGAATGTGTACGAGTCTGTTTCCGTCCGTGGGTATGAGATGAGGCCTTCTTGGTACAGCGACTCGGCCAGTGTCATGCAGCGCTCTGACGGGATGCGCAGGTGTGTCGCGGCGAGCTTTTGCATCACCACCGTGGCGAGTGGGACGGGTGGTCGCCGGTGACTTGGACGCTGCTGCACGTTTGTGATTCGGCCCTTGTGATCTTCCTCTGCGGCCACCTGCAGCATGTCTTCGTACACGAGCGTCGCCGCTACTTGATCGTACATGGAGCCGCGACTGCTGTGTAACTTTGTGTCGCCGTGCTGAAGATTCAGCGTATAGAACTCTTCTGGGACAAAGCCCTGCTGCTGCCAGTACCGCCGCACAACGAAGCCCAACGTCGGAAATTGGCAGGGCCCAAAGCTCAGCACTCCAGGGATCTCCTCAAACAGGTGACGGAACTTGACGGTTTGGTACCGCGTAAATGCTGCACCGATGCGCAGGTCCATCTCCTGACGCGCCTCCACCGCATCAGAGAGTCGTTTGTTAGGGGCCTGCAGGTTGTGGACGGCGTGCAGCAGATCGCGAGCGGTGAGGGCGGAGAAGCGCGCCCGCTTAATCTGCACACGTGGGCGTTTGCTCTGTACCACTTGAATCACCTCAAAGCAAATGTTTTCGCCTTCACGATCGCAGTCAAGCCACAAAACAAGCGTGTCAGCTCGACATGCAAGAGCCTCCAGATTTTTTTTGACCGGCTCGAGATCCGAGCGCACGTACTTGGTGATTGTCGCGCTGAAGAGACCCTGGAATGGGAAGGAGGCCCAGCTCTTGGTGTTCGGCGGAAACTGGTCTTCCATGAGATGGCCGGCGACGGAGGTGACCAGCATTGATTTGCCCTCGAAGTTGAACTCGAAAACCGGATTAAAGCGGGACATGGAGGCGATGGTGCGACAGCTTCCGCCCGAGAGGCAGTGCGCCATTTCCTTCGCAACGCTTGGCTTCTCAGCCACGTTCAGCCACGTTGGCATTGGGCAGCAGTGTCCACTTCGCCTAAGCGTATCGAGTACTATAAGAAGAGACAAAAGTAATTATTACGGCGAAAGATTGATTTTTTTCATTAAAAAATACGCAGTGATAGCCAGATCTACATCTGTGGGAAGCTTTGGTATTGGGTTGGGTATGGTGGGGGCTCTATGCTTCTGTGTGCTCGATACGTTCTATGCAAGGATGATGACAAAAGAAAGAGCAGCAGAACTAGGTAAGTTGTAAGGATTAAAATGGCGATTGTGCTGGGAGTTTTGTCTTTTTCGTGTGTGCACGTTGGGCGAGGCGTATGCGTGTACTGAACATGAAGTTTCTCAGCTTGATTTTTTCTCTACCCCCAACTGCTCCATCGTATCTTTCAGGACTTTGCAGTAGTTATGGTGCATATGTTTTGATCGCCGCGGGCAATCCCTAGCAGGGGTCGGATATTAAGCAAGTAATTTTTTCACCAATAGGTTGTTAACAGAGAGAGAGAGAGGAAGGGGTGGTGGTGGGGGGCATAAAGCAGAGAATTATAAGCTGCACAACGATCCGCAAATGCGATTTGCCAACTAACACCTTCGAAAGCTGTTCCTGTCTTTCTACATACCCCACGAAGCTGAGCATACTATCCACCACCGCTGTGAGGTTTTGCTGATAGCGCGCTCAATGCACAGCATAATCAATGTTGCTTGGGTAGGCCCTGGCCATACTGAAAAGGCATTGGCGCCATTGCACTGATGGAGAAGTACCGCAGTAACGTGTGCAGAAGTCAGCGCATCAGTTGCGCAGCGGCGCTGCCTAGCAATCGGTAGCTGTGTAATCGGTGCTGCTGAGGGATAGCGAATCTCTTCTTTTTTTCAGTTTTCTTCCTTGAGCTTTTCATCTTTTCTCTTATGGCATATATCAGCGACACAAAGTGCTGGTGGAATCCAAATAAATAGTGCGCTCCGCTTCAGGTCCGGAACGTTCGACGAACAGATACACACACACACAAAAAAAAAAATGGCTGAGCGAGTCAGAAGTTTAAACGCCGATTCGTGCTGCCACGGTTGAAGAGGACTTGCGGTGCGCATTCGTGAAAGGAGAAATAGTCTATATCCCTTCTGCGTCATCCAGCGCCCCGCTCTTCCCCGTTTCCACATCATCGTAAATCTTGTTTTCGTGTGAATACAATCTGATCCTTTGCATCTTCTGCTATTTCCATTCACAGAGTCGTGGCGAGGAGATCGTCCCGTAAATTCACACTTGAGAGAGAATGGAGGGCGGAAACAAACGCGCTGCAACAGTGGGGAATGAGTACACATCAACCTCCCCATCCGCTCTCTGGGTTGCCCGCGTCGCACTTTGATGCTTTTTTTCCTAAGCGCTGCTGTTGGGTTTCAGCACAGTACAGAGCTCTCTCCATTTTTTCCAGGTAACGGTGTCCTGCAGAGTAAAAGCAGCAGTACCCAAATGCAACAACAAGAAGTAAACAAAAACGGAGCGAGGGAAGGGGGCGGGGGTTTGACAACATCTATAAAGAAAATCTTCGTTCCCATTCTACCTCCACAGTGTTTCGAGTTTCACACGTTTTTTTTTGCTGTAGTTGTCTGAAGCGGTTACGCGCCAAAGATTTTTGTGTTCTCTACCAGTCAGCTGTTTCGCGACATCTACAAACGTACAACTGGGATGAAAAAGAAAGGAAAACTCGTCAATCAGTCACGATATGCATGCCAAAAAAGAATCAAACATACAAGCACACAAAACCTCCGTAGAAGACTGCCTTTATATACCTATAAACATAGTCCTAAGAATCGTTTTTCTCCCTTTTCTCCTTTTTTTTTTTATGAAAATAATGCTCAGCCTATATATCACCAAAGCCAAAGAGGAGCGGTGGGTAGGACGCGAAGGATGCAGCGCAAAGGTGTGCATCTCACCCACCCGTCCTCTGTGGCTTCGCTACGGGGCGGCCACTTCCACTCCTTCCTTCCTTCTATTTTTTTCTTTTATTCTTTCTCTTCTTCTGTCCCAGCGCCACTGCCGTGATGGAGAGAGCCCTCGAGGTGAAAATCCGTATCGCCATTTGCATCCGCAGTTCAAGTTGCAGTTCAAAAGAAAGAAAGAAAAAACAGAAGACATGGAAGACTTCCTGTATGCGTATTACAAACAAACAGCCCAGTAGCAAGTAGTGGTACTGGAAGTGAAACAACCAGACAAACAAAACCAAAAAAAAAACAGTGAAATATAGCTCAGTAAAGGCGCTCGATAGAAAAGTGCAGCACTATTTGGTACCGCACGCTCCGCGTGAAAACAAAGAAAAAAATGATGAATACAAAAAAGTGTGTCGACTGCCGAGGTCCTGCCGACAAGCGTCCATCTCGTCAAGGCATCTGCTGTCCCCTCGCCACATTTCAAGCATATCTGATCCTCACGCAAACACATCGGCGCGTAGACTGCCCCGTCCAACCGAAGGACAATCCAATATAAGCACCGAGATGAATAGGAATATGGGAGTGAGAAAGGAGACGGGCATGCTTCACGCAATGAATGGACAGCAACGAAAAGTGATTCTGGAAGTGCCTGAAAGAGAGTGAACAACAGCGGCGTCACCCGGGCAACGCCAAAACGGCAGAGTAGAGCACGCTGTACTTCTCCAATGGACCTCTTTTACTTCTTTTAGAGCTGGTCGTCCGTCCACAGATTGAGGTTCTCGCGGAGAAGACGCACAATTGTGTTCGACTCATGGTAGGCCTCGTCATCAAGCGTCTCCAGCTCCGTCACGGCCTCATCGTAGGCTTGGCGAGCCAGCTGGAAGCCCTTCTCGTGCTCCTTCATGATCTCGTAGTAGAAGACAGAGAAGTTCAGGGCCAAGCCGAGACGAATAGGGTGAGTTGGAGCCAGGGACGAATTTGCCACATCGGTCGCCTTTTGATAGGCGTCGAGGGCAGCCTGCCTCTGGCCATCGCCGGAGTCGATCTCGGCATAGTAGCGGTGATAGTCGCCCTTCATCTTGAGGTAAAACACCTTTGCCTCGCCACCCTGCGCGGCTGGGATCAGGTAGGTATCGAGCAGACTGAGCAGGTCGTCGCACAGCGGGGACAGCTCCGCCTCTAACTCCTTGCGCATGTTCACCACGAGGGGGATCGTTGCGGTATTCTCCTTGGCGTTCTCACGGCTTTCGATCGTCGTGATCACACGCCACGCGTTGCGGCGTGGCGTGATGACGTTCTTGTAGGCCACCGAAAGCAGGTTGCGCTCCTCCGTGTCCAGCTCGCTGTTCAGCTTCACGTACTTACGGATGCACAGCAGCATCTCATCGAAGCGCTCCGCCTCCTCTGCGAGTTTCGCCATGTAGATGAGCTCAGCAAGGTCGTCGGGCAGCTTGATTTCGCTTTGCTTCGGGACGACCTCCTCCTGGATCGTCGCGTTCTTCCACTTAATGGTCTCCGTCATTATGGAAAGAAGAGGAAAGAAGGTGAATGCTTTTTTTTTTTTTTTGAGTGAATGCTGCGCAAGAATAACAGAGAAGACGAATGCTGATTGCGCATGCACCGATGCGAAGACAAAGAGTGGGGGTTGAGTGTGTGCACGCGAATGTAAGTCGATAAGTGGGTATAGGCAGTGTACGTGTGTGTGCACGAGGAAGGGGGAGGGGGAGACGACGAGGGAAAGACAATAAATAATAACAATAAGAGAAAGGAAGTAATACGTGAAGACGCCACAGGTGCGATATCTTAAGAGCGCGGCGGAGGGAACATGCAGAAACAAAAAGGACTACTTGCGGAAGGTTACAACACAAAATTGAATTATTTGTCTGCATGCCGGAAAACGAGACAACGTTGGGAAAGGAAAATCATGTATGGGTTGAGCTGCCACAGCGCCACGCAGGAAAGCGTCATTGACACAAATGCATGGCTGTACATACTTTTAATGGAACGACACCTTTCCATATGCGTATACATACATACATATGAGAAAACTTCAGCAACGAGGAAAAAAAAAAAAATGGTGAACTCGTCCTCACTCTGGAGGAGAAGCGCACCGGAGTAGGAAGAGTCGAACGCATTCCTTCAGAATGCCTCTATGACTACCTTACACCAACATAAATTCAATAACAACAACAAAAGCTCAGCCACGTCTATAGGTAAATCTAATGCAACGCCCGTATGCCTACGCGCTAGGATTACAAGAAAAGAATGCACGACAAGGAAGCAACGCAGAGCGAAAGAAGTGTAAAACAAGCTGTCAGCGCGCGAGCTGCACAAGACGGGTGTGCAAGGCCTCCGCTTGCTCCGTCTGACTGCGCAACATGCCGATTACGTCGTAGCCACCCCCATACGGAGAGCTGCTGTGAGGTGCTGGCACCGTCGCAGGCGGCTCGTCCGCACCAGGCAGCGTGATGCACCGACCGGCGCTCGCACGTGATACTCGATAAACCTCCGACTCCTTCTCTATCAGCGCTGCCATGAGCTTGCGGCGCAGATTGTCCGCGCGCGCGGCCTCACGCGTGCATTGCTTCTTGTATGCCTTCAATTCTTTGCGAAGGGCGTGCACCTGCCGTGCCGCTGCCTCCTCCGCGTCGTGCAGTTTAGACTCGCATTGTAGCGCGGCTCGACGGCTGCAAAGTGCCTCCTCTGTCGCGTTGTCCAGTTGCACCTTCAGCTGCTGTGCCTGCAGGGTGACTTCGTCGTGTTGGACAAGCACCTTCGTGAGCTCGTCGATTTGCTGCCGCGACGCTGTGAGCTGGTCCGCCATGGAGGTCTTCTCTGCAGTGAGCCAGGCCTCCTGCTGCGCCGCCACATCCAGCTGCCGCTGCAATTCTTTCACTTTTGCTGCGAGTGCGTCGTAGCGCTCCTGTGCTGCCGCCAGGGCCTGCTCCTTTACGCGCAGATCACTACCGCTTTTTTCCACGTGCCACTGCAGACGTGTGTGCTCCTCCTTGAGCAGCGTCTGCGCACGACGGAGCGCGCTCATCTCCGTCAGCGTCGATTCGCGCGCACGCTGAACCTGCTGCTCCATGCTGGACTGCAGCTTGCGGGCGCGCACCTTCTCTTCGGCGAGACTACTTTGCGCGGCTGCGAGGTCGCTCGCGAGGGCAGTCACACGCTCATTCAGCGTGTGACGCTCCTCTACAATCTCCTGCTCCTTTTGGTTCAACTGCGCTTGATGATCTAGTTTGAGCTGAGCAAGGCGACGGCGGATGTCATCTACTTCTGCGCGGAGTTCCTCAGCTTGGTGCTGCGCAACCGACGCAGCCGTTGCGTAGCGCTCCTTGAGGAGCGCTGCTTCATTTTGCAGCTCGGTGGACCGCCGCACAGCAGCGCGCATCTCCGCCACCTCCGCCTCCATGGCGCGGTGACGCTGCTCCAGCTCTAAATTACGGCTTTGCTGCTCGCGTAACGCGTTGTGTGCCGTCATAAGCTGCTGGCTGTATCGCTCTCGCTCTTCCAACAGCTGCGCGTTGATGGTGGCGCAGCGTTCTTCCAACTCCAAGACCTGCTTCTGCGATTCCCGCAGCCGCTGTCCGTCGGCTGCGGTCTCGACTCGCTTCATCATGTCCTCTAGCTGCTGCTTCAACTGCTCCACCTCCTGACTGTGCTCTAGCAATGCGTCGGAGGTGGATTGGCGAGCACTGGCTACCTGGGCCTTTAGGCGCTCCATGGTGACTGTTGCAGCGCGGTATTTGTCGCGAAATCCGTTGGCTTCCTCGAGCTCCCGTTTAAGCTCCGCCAGTTGCTGATGGTGCTTCTCTTCCTGGGCGGCCGCCTCCGCCAGTTGCTGCTGCCGACGCTCGGAGACGGCCTTAGTGTTTTTCATCTCGAGCGCGAGTGCGTTGTACTTGCCCGTGAGGGCAGCGAAGTTTTCCTGAAACTCCGCGCATGTTTGCAGCAACTCCGCGTAGGATGCCATTACAACAGAGTTCTTCAGACGATCAACAACAACGAGGTATTGGCCACAGAAACGACGAGGGCACCCTTGCTGCAGCACCGAAAGCCTTGTAGCCTGGTCTCTATCGCTTAGGAGGAAAGCGAAACCTCAAAGGCTTGTCTATGCGTATGAATAAACGACGTGCGAGAGAAAGATAGGAGCGAAGACCCAGTGTCCGAAGCCTCTCCCGCTATATTCCAGAATCGAATGTATAGTTTCAAAATTCTATGCGTAAAGAGAAAGAAGGAGAATGGGTGGAGATGAAAGGTAAGTGCCCAACTCCTCTATGTGCGTGTGCGTGTGCGTGT